>CAOJBJ010883320.1:0-15438 GCA_948291685.1 Euphorbia celastroides
TAAGCATTGTTATCCCGAAGAAGCTCATAATCATCTTCATCAAGAACATCCTCAGCATTTCTACGAGAGTTAGAAACAGCATAATTAAACAGAATAAACCAGCTCATCGAATGGCATGTTGCTTAGAAAAAACAAACCCACCCACATACGATAATAGCTAACCACACATTTTCCTAGAGTCGATAACTCGATATTCATCAAACGCATCCTCAATTTCTCTAGAGATGTCAAAATTATCATCACCGGAAACAAGATCACCAAACACTCGCATAAACTTCCTTAGCTGTTAGCTCTTTTGATATTCTTTCTCAATAGGTAAAGGTTATCATACACTAAAAGAAGGACAAAACAACCTCCTTGTTATTATGAAAACAATAAGAATTATGTTCACTTAAATTTGTATTGAAAATTTTGAAAAAATTCAAAACAAATTTATGGTTGCCATATGAATATTACGTTGAATTAAATGATTGGGACATCAAATAGGTAAAACTTGGATAAATCATCTATCAAATCGGTGAATGTTATTGGTGAAACGACAAAATGTAAATTTTACGATGAAACAATGTTTGAAAAAAAGTATTTTTTAGTTAAGTTGAAAAGAGAAAAACTTTAAATACGTAAAGTCCCCTGGCATATTTAACATCCATTTACATAGAGAGTTTGGCCTATTTAGTGTCAGCACATTAATCGTTTGTTTTGAATACTAATTTTTAAAAAAATCAAATTAATATATTTCATGTATAAAATCCACCAACTTTAATTTAATATATTGTTTTGAAAAATAACGATTCGAAATACATTCTAATGGATATTACTACACATAAAATAAAATAATGTTATTATAAATAATGAATACATCAAATATCAAATAGAAAATGCAATATCATACAACCAGCAATGTTACATTCTCACTGTGTCTTTTCTATTGCGTCAATTAAATACATATTCCACAAAAATTATTTTTTTTCTGTTATATTCTATCTATTTTTTGTCTTGTTGTTTTTCTGACCTCTTGTGGTTATACATACTGTAAATGAAAATATATTTGTCTCTTTTTTTTAACATATTTGTTGACTTTAATGTCATGAATTGCTAAAAGTATATTAAATGACTTTAATTAAAAGATTCACTCACGTAACGAGGTGCGCGACTTAAATCGAATTTGAATGTATCTGAATAAGCGAACCAAACTAACAAAAAGAATTTGACGCTTGCTCATGTGATTTCTATATTGAACATGTTGATTTGGTCATTGAGAGAATTGAGCAATACACATTTCGCACCTCAATTGTAAAATTTTGTATATAATCTTATTTTTAACTCTAATGTCTCGCCTCATTAGTGAAATTGATAAAATAAAGGCAATATGATAATCAAAACATTTCACTCAATTCAGCTCTCTCTCTCTATATATATATATATATTATCATTTTATGTGGTTTTAACTATCCTATGAATTAAAAGTATCTTTTCCATAAACATCCAATTTGATGTAGCCTAGTACACATGTTAATATGAAAGTAAGATGAATTAAATCTTAAAAAAACACTATCCAATATATAAATTGTTAAAAATGAGTTGAACCACATAACATATAACCGAATTCAAAATAGATCTACGATTCAAACAAAGTATCAAAGTGACCCAAAATAACATACAAAAACATATCAAGAAAAAGTTATTTTATCTATAAATTAAAGGAAGTCACGAGTTGGAAAATGCAAAGGAAGCAACATCTTATTAAATTAAGGTATCACTCCTTCCCCCACACTTCAGAAATCACAGGTTGTTGTCTTGGTGTGGTGGCCCACATCTTCACTTATATTTGCTCCAACACTTCTCACTACTATTTTAATTATTTCATTCAAAAATTATTTTTTCATTATTAATTAACAAAACATATCTTCCATATGTACATATATTAAAACCTTTTATATAATATTTTAAATGTATAATTTACTAGTTTACCTATAAAATGTATGTTAGTATTTATTAAGAGTGTTATACTCAAGGCTTAGACAAGGACTAGTCACATTTGTATGTTTACATATTTTATTATCTAGTAATGCATCCAAATTACTAGTTTAAAGATCAGCTATTCATTCATATATGCGTTCAATATAGTATAATATATTTCTTTTCTTAGTTCTTACGAAGTCCTCCACTTTAAGTTCACCCATACTTTCTCGCCTTAATCAATCAACCGTAATAAATTGCATAAAGTCATAAATCGATGGTGAAAACTGCATTATTTGGTCACTTCATTAAACATAATGTAATTCGACCTACATAATCAATAATGATTACACAACAATTTAATTATAAATTTCATATTACTTAAATTATTTAAGTAGACGTTCATTCATTTACATATTACTAACACTGACACCAAACATCATATCTAATTATATTTACGATAATTAACGTAGAATATATGTTATTAACATGCAAAATCTCTATTCTTAATTCTTATAGGTTCAAAAACACAAAATTATCGAAAATGATAAACAACATTAAGAGCAAGTTCAATGGTTCCTCTATAAATAGATATTACTCTATTTATAGAGTAAGGGTCCTCCAAATATAAAAAAAAATCTATTCATTTCTCCATTTTAAAGTATACTTGGAGTAAGCTCCTCTATAAATAAAAAAACTGATGTAAAAATAGAGTTTGGAGTAGAGTTTTTAGAATAACGGCTCAGCATTATAAAAGGATAAACCACCGAACTAAAACCCACCTACAATTGTTATAGACAGTGACTTCTCTTTCCCTTATATCAGTTGTCTTCTTCTTCCCTTCCAAATTTTTCAAACCCTAACTATACATTACTATAAACAAATTCAAAATCTCCATTTTGCTTCAATTTTAAACTCCACAAAACCTACTACATCCACCAGCTCCTTTCTCTCTCTTCGTTGTCACCTCTTTCTCACCCTACAAAGCAACCCCATTAAAGAAATAAAGCTAAAAGAGAGAATGGGAGCGGCCAACACAGACCCAATTAACCACCAAACAGGGCACAGGTATGGTCCTCGAGCTCCATAATGTAGCTCAAGAGCAACGAAGCCACTGATTGGTTCTGCAATCGTATTGCATTGCTTCTTCTTTTCGCTCGATGGGAAAAGCTGGTGTTGAAGAGGAACCGCCATTGCCGATTAGTGGGGGTGATTCGCTTCAAAATGCAGATTCGAGATCCGTCGGGTGTTTTTGTAGGGTAATTGGATTTCGGTGTTTGTTTGTGGTTCTGTTGTCCGCCGCCGTGTTTGTTTCCGCCGTCTTTTGGTTGCCGCCGTTTCTACAGCCTGATGATGGGGATCGGGATCTTGATCTAAGATTGAGAGGTGCGCATTCTCTGTCTTTTAGGGTTAATTATCGGATTTGTGGAACGGATTGCTGCTACTGGTAGATCTAGCTTGTTTTTGGGTTTCAACTTGTGTTGAATTTGTCTGGCCGGTGAAATTGGTTCGACTGTGCTTTGAAACCTCTGATTTTTGGCTTCAATGACTGTTCTGATTTGTCGGTGGTTTGGGATTATAGAAAAAGTTAACTAAATTATCTTATTATGATGTTGATTTACGACTAATTAGGGGAGAACCTATCATTAAGTTAATTTTAAGTTGCATAATAAATACAAGTGGATTGCTCTATCTGTTCATGGGTTGGGGAAACTTGTAATGTGGAATTAGCAATTTTTAATTTCCAAATTGGTGTCTAGTTTTTGTTTTGGTCAATTGTATAATGCATATTTGACGAAGCTAAGCTGCTTCATCCTGGGTTCTATTTTGGGTAAATACGCATTTGTGGCAGATAACTACATATGCTAAGCTCCTGAATTCTGATATTTTAATCATTCTTTGTTAACCATTTAGTCTCACATATGAAACTTTTTTGGCAGCTTATTAGAATAAAATTCAAGTGGCGTGTTTCTGTTAGAGTTCATCAGAATTTTTAAGGATTTCAGGGCTTCGGGCGGTAAAAATCAAATAAGAGGACTTGTAGGGCTTTATATAATGATTGTTTAGGTGATTGCATTTCCTTTACATTTCCCATGCTGAACGGTGATGCTTCAAGTTATGCTTTGATTTTTAAATCAGACTATCCTATGCCGCTGTGCATTACATAGTGCACCTTCTAATGATTAATCGTTGGTTTGCATTGAATTTGTCTTAGCTAGGAGGTTTCCTTTCCCTCGTGGTTGAAAGACTAGTGAAAGTAGGGTAAGGTAAAAGCTCAATATGATGCTTTGATATGGAGAACTAGGACTATTACATGTTGTTAGTCTTTTTTAAACAACAGAAATCGCCTCATTTACATGTTGTTAGTCTTTTTTAAACAACAGAAATCGCCTCATTTGATCTTACAATAATAACAAAGGGTTCATGCTAATCGTCTTTGTATTGTTCCAATTCATTTGGATGCCCTCGAAGGGACTATTAAACATTGTTAGTTAATAGCACAGTGAAGTCTAGAGAAAGAAGGATATGGTAAAGGTTCGCTAATCAGGCCTTAAATGAAGCTTTGGTCTAGAGAACTAGAATTGTTGGACTTCAATAAGATATTGAACCTTAATAGTACAACAGACAGTAAATTCAATAACATATCACCCACGTCTCATCTGAAATGCGAATGCTTTATTAAATTCTTCTCCATGTAGCAGTTAATCTTGCCATTGAAACATTCTCTAAGTTCATATATGGAAATTATTTTATTTTTATCATGACCTTTTCGTGATAAATTGCGCAAATCTGTGTCTCCCTTTTTGGGATATTGGCGTCTAGTTGAATTTTGTGTGGTGGACCGTCTACTTTCCTGAGTTTCCTCGCAACTAAAGTACCTCATGTCGATTTCTGAGTTTGATTTTGCAATTTGCTTTTTCTTGTTGATTTCTCAGGGCCATCATAACTTGCAATAAGATCACTGAATTTTGGGAGATTGACGATACCTTGAGATAGCGTAAACTGATTTAGAGATTTAATTCATGAAATGCCTATTTCTCTCGAGTTACGTATTTGTGATGCTACATCTTGAATTATTTTTTGCTTCGCCTACTGAGTTTAATTTGAGATTTTCGAGTTAGATGTCTGAGTAATTGATACCCCATTCATTGCATGTCTGAAGGAGCCTATTACTTATGACGGTTTCATTGTTGGGTGGGGCTTATATAGGTGGTGCTAATATCAGTGCCAGTTTTCCCTAAATGTTCATCATAACATGGCATGTTTTGAGTCATTCAACTAAATGATTTGGAATGTAATATTTGTGATATAATTGAGTTTTTTCCAGATTCATCATTTCAGTTCAGCTTCTTTTCCTTCCTGGAATGTCTCGAAGGACTGCCTACCATAATTTTTTCTCTCAAAAGAAATACCAGTAGACAGCTTTAATCTTTCGCGTGTTTGTGTTTGTATATATGATATTTATAAAAGTGATGATGGTTTTGCGTGCAGGTCACGATATTTTAGCAAGTTTTAATGTTAGGAAGTCAATTTCTTTTCTTGAAGACCACATCATTCAGCTCGAAGATGACATCTTTTATGAACTAAGCTCTCCTGCTAACACCAAAGTAATCAATTCACTTTTTGGTTTTCGCTACACATATCTTAGTTTCTCTAACTGACCTTTATTTCTTCATTCTATTTCAGGTGGTTATCTTATATCTAGAACCTTTGGATGCTACAAACACGACAAAGGTCGTGTTTGGGGTTGATCCTTATGCTAAATACACAAAATTATCATCAATGGCTCGAAGCTTGATAAGGTCGAATTTTGAGCTTTTGGTAGTAAATCAGTCGCTTCGCTTGACTCGGTCTGTATTTGGGGATCCATTCTCTTTTGAGGTATTGAAATTTCCTGGAGGAATCACGATAATTCCGCCACAGAATGCATTCCTTCTTCAGAAAGTCCAAATACGTTTCAACTTCACTTTGAACTTTTCCATTTATCAAATTCAAATGAATTTCGCTGAGCTTACAGCTCAGCTGAGGTTGGGCCTACATCTAGCATCCTACGAGGTTTGTCAATTGTGACTTCTTTTTGGTTTAAGATTGTGTGATTTTCAGTTTTGCTCGTACATTAGGCAAAAACTAGTTTTTGGACCCTGTGGTATTACTTATTTGCCCATTTATCCTCTATTTTATGTAATTACCTTTTTCGTCCCTAGGCTCTGCTTTTAGGCTATGTTCTAAACTGAACTGAATATTGAATAATTATTGAACTGAACTGAAACTTATTGAATAAGTATTGAACTGAACTTAATTGAAACTTATTGAATAAGTGTTGAACTGAAATGGATGGAACTGAACTGAAGGGAAAATAAATCGAAAAGAAGAGAGCCTTAATCCCTGTTCGTTGCACTTGTTATCCATTTGATTCTTGTTGTATGCAATTTGATATAAAAATTTTTACTTAAAGGACAAAAAGGCAACATATTGTACAACATAGGGACTATAGGGTAACATGTATAGCAGAGCGGGCAAATGGGCAAATATTGCAAGGCTCTAAAATGTCCTTTTGCCTTAACTCTTACTTGGAATTGATTCAAGTGTTGCAAAAACGATAACTTTTCTTTTGTTTGTGTAGAACTTGTACATAAGTTTATCAAACTCCAAAGGCTCAACAGTGGCTCCCCCGACTATAGTCCAATCATCGGTTGTACTAGCCGTCGGAACCCCCTCAATGGGACGGTTAAGGCAACTTGCCCAAACCATCACAGGACAATCTAGGAACCTCGGTCTTAACAACACCGTTTTTGGTAAAGTCAAGCAAGTTCGCCTTTCATCTATTCCCCAACACCCACCTGGTGAATTTAGCCCCTCACCTTCGCCTTCACCGGCTCCCCTCCCCCAACCCCACCACCACCACCACCACCACCACCATAGCCGCCGGCACCACCACAGTTCATTTCCAGCTCCGGCAGCTTCGCCAGAGCCTGGATTTCGATACATTTCACCGGCCCCTTTAGAAAGCTCCCCTGCGCCTCATAACAGCCTAGCAAAGCCCCCCGGTTGCCATTATAGGTCTCCGGGGAACACTAGAGAGCATTCTCATTTACCCCCCACGGTGGCTCCAAGTATGGCTCCTCATTATTTGAGTCCCGCCTTCTCACCGGACCCCCTCATCGGTCTACCACCGGTGGTTTCACCAACTCCGCCGCCAATATCGGAAGCAATTCCTGTTTCTAGCCCTTTGCCAAATGTAATTTTTGCTCGCGTTCCACCTCCATCATTGGAAAAACCAAGACATTCAGATGTGACACCTTCGGTTTCTCCATTGCCGTCTTCTGCACCATCTTTGTGTAAGTACTTCTGTCGATCTCAGTGTGTGCTTGCATCAATTTACACATTCTATGCTGTTGAATCGGTTCAGTCATTAGATTATCACAAAATATTACGACTATGAGTCAATTATAAATCAAATTGGATCAATGGAGTGATGCTAAATCCACTTGAATCATCGATTCAATTCACCCGAAAATTGATTTGAATTTGTGGATGAGATGAACTGAGTCTCTAAAAACCAAAAATGGAAATAGAAATTTGTGAAGAAAAAGATCTGTTTGATTAGAATTATATTTGTAGTTATATAGATTAAGTAGTTGTCTGACGAATATAATTTTTTTATAGTAATCTATAGTCTATACCAAAATATGATATTATCTTAAGTTGAACATGTTAAAAGATATACTTTTATGAATTCATGAACTTGAACCGAATCTTACAATTCGATTATTGATTTACAATATTTCATTTCTGATTTTCGATTCAAATCTTGATTTGAAAACTGTGGTCCGGTCATCTGTACTTATGCAAAATTCTAATTCTTTTTGCAGGTTTTCCTACAACTCTGTTTTGGGTATTTTTGCTAGCCTTATCTCTTGTTGTATCACATTGATAACAAATCACAGTAGAATCAATTCATGTTGTAGCTTAAGTGCTTCTCTGGAATTCAGTGGCCTCAATTGTATCACTGAATTCCGAACCAAAAAAAAGTTTAAAGCTGGAGTGGTTGTGTAAGTGGGAGCAACGCAAAGGTGAGCCTCACACCCAAGTGAATATAACTGTTGTTTTGTTTTCTGTAGATGTAAATAGCAACTAAAAAGTTTAAGTTAGCCGATGCATTTTCGGGTCAAAGTCAGAGGTGACGGGCCGTTGGATTGCATTGCTGCTCTTGCGTAAGGAGAAAAATTGAAGAAAAGAAAATGTTTATGGTATGTTCTTTATAATTTAGTAATTTACTATGAGCACAATTTTTTCAGAAAATTGCATGTTCTCGAAATATCATATCACATACGACGGTAGAAGATTTTATTTTGTTCTCTCATATAGAGAATAATTCTATTTATTTGACACTGATCTTCATTATTACCCTTCTGAAAATCGAAAAGCAACTCAGGCTTATTCCATAAACCGGGAAAGATGATTGCCATGTCTCTACACTAAATTCCATTGAGATCGTAGCTCAACAACATACTGAAAACAATTGTACATAACATCAAGGCCTCATGTGGGCTCAATGATCTTTGTTCAAAAAACTCGCTGCCTTCTCTGATCATTACGAACGACCTTTCAGCTCCCCCATTTTTAAAAAAGTGCATCCCATAACTTACTCAAACAACGAAGCTCAATCTCAGTTCGGGAAGTGTATTACTCTCTTGTCACATGTGAATTTTGAAAAATCAAACCAATCTTTCTTCGACATGTGAAACTTATATGAGTTAAAAATTGGAAAAAATTCAATTAAGTACTTGATAACTTTTCCTTTTCATTTTTACCATCTTTTTCAACCCTCAAATTCCTAACATTCAAACTCTAGAAAATCCAAATCACAAACCAAATTGAACTTTAAGTCAAGGAAACTTATTTTCTCCATTATTGCTCTCAAGTTAGAGAAATAGAGCGAAAATATGTCATTTTGTGTTCGTATGTAAGCTTCCTTTTCTTTTCGCTTGTTCCGTTGACTAGTCGGAAGCTCGCCGGAAGCTTGCGTCGCCTCCTTCTACACCACCTCTTCCATTGCACCTGAAGCTCAACCTTGGTTACAAGCTAAAACGAGATACCTCTTTTCAACCAATTCTCATAAAATTTCAAGCATTCAAACTCTAAAACTAAAGCAAAAAATAAATCAATCCCAAAAATAAAAAAATCATTGAACTAAATCACCTCAACCTCTCACTACTTTCAGTTTACTGCCGGAAAATCGAACCAAGGTGTGTAGCTAATTAAGGAGATTCTAATACTAATTTGAAAGGAATTTTGAAATGGAATTAATGGTTGAGATGGAGGTGTTTGAGGAAGAACATGTCGTGAACTTGGGTGGAGAGAAGGTTTTTATTTCTTCGTTGATTTCTTTAATGATTATGGTCAACACTTGTTTTGATTTTTATACATCCCACCTCACTTGCCATTTAAGACAAAGGGTGTTATATGGCACACTATTTAAAGATGAGAGAACTGCGAAATGGTTTTGAAAGTTTGCCTTTGCTCAAAAAGCCCGTGCTGCATTAGGCCTAACATCAAAGAAGTAAAAGAGAAACAATCACAATCAAGATTAAACTCTACTTGTTAGACATGCCAAGGTTCTGCCCTTTGATCAAATATGCACTTATATCATGTACCAAGCAAACGGAAGAAAAACAATATCAAGTAGCTCACTTACAGAAATTCAAGAAAACTATAATGACACGAAACTATGGTGGAATAAACATTTAGCAGAGCAAGTGTCATTTACAATAGAAGATAGCAATGGAACACTAGGAAGACCCAATCACTTTCTCGACACACTACTCTTCGGGACTATCACACTCCAACGTTCCACACAACACCGAGCAATTTTCGCTCTAATGCAGGCGCTCACAACACATATATAGCAATCAATACCATGTTTTGCAGGACACTTAAAGCCCTAATAGTCAAAAGGCCACCCCGAATACCCCATTTCATGGTTGTGATTCACATTATTTTCTTGCACACTCGATGAATTACTCCTATTAGTTCCCTCATGGTTAGAGCCCGAAGAGCCTGAACCTCGAAATGGCCAAAAATTTGAAAACGGGTTCCTTCTATTGTTACACCGTTGCTTCTCCTCTGAGAACCTGAGCTCTGGTGAGCATTGCTAGTGCTACTCGCCTGTGACGACAGCTCCTGACGACAGAGAGGGCACGAGTTGTGCTGAACGAGCCAGGGAATGATGCAATCCGAATGGTATATGTGCTGACATGGCATCTGCCTTGCTTCACTTCCAAGCTCGAACTTGTCTTTACAGACCGGGCAGTGAGAGTCAGATCGAAGATGCCTTTGTGAGATTTGATGGTTGGCATAGCATCGATCGAAGATCGTGTTGCTGGGGGTGGTCCTCTTCGATCATTAACTGAAAGCTGTTCAAACAATTCCTCGAGTCCAGGGCCAATGAAGTAATCACTGGCATTACCTCGAGTCACTGCGATACCTGGAGTCCCGTGAAAGAGAGATTCGAACCCGCCATTGGAAAGCCGAAAGGGAATTTGGCCACCAAAAATCAGCAAAGGACCAAACCCGGGACTTGGATCCGGGATTGATTCGGGTCTGATCATTCGGGGTTGGTTGCTTCTGTCTGCTAACCGCTGCCTCATGAGGGCCGAGAATGCATCCATGAGCCCGAACCGATGGTCACGATCATCATCATGGTCGAATCCCAAGAAATCGAACGGATCAGATTGGATTTCATCGAGTTCTTGCACCTACAACTGTAACACCAGTGGGCGCCTACAACTGTAACACCAGTGGGAATTTCTGCCACTCGACATCATTCTTTCTTCTGCTACAAAAGACAAGACCCGGATCCAGCTACTAGTAATCGGGTTCTAGAAGGAAACCGATATCATAACTATCTACAAGAAAATGCACCAATAATGGGTCAACAAACAAAGAATATGTGAGCAAATAGATATGATTTGATTGTACTGAATAAGCAAAATATAACTGAGAAAACTAGCTAATCAACTGATCTAGATTCCAATTTTGCAATCAAAGGACATGATGGGTCCAGAAATGAACTGAATCGTGCACAACTTTTGCAAGTATCAGAAGTAATTAGCAGCAAAGGTAACGATAAGGTAAGAACGAGAGCACATATAAATGCACTTCTTCGAGCCAAATAATTTCAACTAATTATGTATGAAGAAGTAAGAATTTCGGGCCACAAATACAGGTACAGGTAGGAGCCTAGGGGAAGGAAAAAACATCCATATGTGCACTCGAAAAAGTAATCTAACATTCAATAAACACGAACTCAGTCTATTTCCTCTCTAATCAATTTCGTGCAGCAACGAAAAAATCTAAGGATAACACAAAATAAAATCAAACTCTACTTCCTGGTACCGCAAATCAAGAAATATCCCAGGAAAGAAGATTAAAACAAAAAAGGGAAAACAGCATGAATGGGTGTCTGATGTCCCAGATCCCAGTCATCAAAATCTAAAGGAAATCATTATAGTTGTCACACTTTGACACAATCTCACCCGAAAGACGACCAGTCAAGTGCAACTAGGTAGAGTGAAATAGTGCACAAATACACAGATTGATAATTGAGTAGCTGAATTACTGAATTACTAAGTTCAGAGAAGTAAAAATCAGCAGAAAGACTAATTGAATGCTAGATACACCTAATGAACTCTCTGCCCATTAAAACTCCCCAATTTCGACTGAAACCAAGCTAAATTACCATTTCAACACTGAAAAGTAGAAGAAATTCACGGATCATACAGTTCAATTCAACAACTTCAAATCAACTTCACAGAATCACATAATTAAAGACACAATTAACATCACATTCGCCTCAATCTCCCACAAATTCAATTCAATTCAATCTCAAACTTCACCTGCATCAAAGATCGAAACTCAACGAAACCGTTACGAATCATTAAAACAGATCATCGTTCATCAAACAGAGTAGATTTCAGAAAAAAAAATGATAGATAGAAGAAACCCGACATAGCTGAAGAAGGAGACAAGAGAAAGCGGAGATCTTTACCGGAAAAAGAGGAGTGGATCTGCAGAGGAGACAGAAAGAGGAAACCCTAGGGCCTGATTTCGAGATGAAGATGGGAAGTGGACAAATCCAGCTTAGTTTATCATAAATTATACGTGGTGCGTAATGCGCCTACATGATTTTCTGTGATTATTTAACATTTAATTCTACGGGTTTTTTACTGTTTTTTTTTTATAATTTACTGTTTTTGCTTTTAGACATTAAATGCTTGTTCGATTAATATGGGGTTCGATATATTGTTGATTAAGTATAGCATTTATAATTATCAATATATATATATATATATATATATATATATATATATAGCATTTATAACTTAAGATTTGCTACTATTTTTTTTGGATTAAGAATTGTAACTATAATTTACAATTTAAGCAATAAAAAGTAGTTTTCATGTTTTCATGAATTAACCGTTATGAACCTATAATTCGACTTTGCTATTTCATTTTGATAATTTACTGTTTTTTTTTTATACATTAAATGCTTGTTCGATTGATATATATATATAGATATTGTTGATTAAGTATAGCATTTATAATTATCAAAAAAATATAGCATTTATAACTTAAGATTTGCAACTATTTTTTTGGGATTAAGATTTGTACCTATAATTTACAATTTAAGCAATAAAAATTGGTTTTCATGTTTTCATGAATTAACCGTTATGAACCTATAATTCGACTTTGCTATTTCATTTTTCGCTTTTATTCTCTATTTTCTTTATTTTTTATCGTTAAGGATCGTGAAAAATGTGAGACGTTACAAAACATCTTCCATCTAAGTCGGATCAATGCAAAAGATTAAATTTCGTAAACAAACAAAATGAAACTATCTAAACTAAAACCTAATGAGCCTTTGTTTATTTGTTGAATTCTTATTTGAGCTGGGCCAAGCCATTGAAGGAGACCAAGCTCTTTCCATTGTAGTTCCTTTAGTACATAAAATAAGATTCGAAGATAACAACCTCAAGATATCAGCTAACGAGCTAATCTACTTTCATGTTGCACCACTAACACAGAAGCTCTTGTGTTGAGATCTTTAGATGCAAAAAGATCGTCAATTGTACCCAATTCCGGTATCTCATTCCATTCACTCAACCCCGAAGTTTGAGGGGTCGGAACATTGTATCGTCGTCCTACAATGAAAAGATCATACTGATTTGCCATTGAATGAAGTATCTCAGCCATCTCGGGTCCATCTTCCACCCCGTAAACCCTAAAATTGATTCGTTCGTCTGTAGCTTCCATTTTTCGCATATCATTTAACAACACTGTATCATACATATGGTCCTTAGAACAATCATCTTGGTCCTCGGGATTTTTCGGTAGACAATGGAAAATCGTTAATGTAATATCGGGTTTTCTAAGCATTTGTTTCGCTATTAGTAAAGCTTCACGGTCATCACTTCCTCCAAGAAAAATCACACTCACCGACAAAGTCGATGGGTGGGAATCCGATAATATTTTGCGACCAAATCTACCGCGGCTAAAAAATATAGCGACGGAACAAGGTGCTTTATCTAAAACGTCAAGGTTTACTCTTCTCCAGCGTTTGTCATCCGATTCAATATGTCCGTGGATTGACCATCTTCGATGAAGCGGGATGATTATGAGGGAAGTCTTTTTCTCAAAAGCAATATCGATAATGTCATGGTGCATTAGTGGAAACAAAGAGAACGATGTGAAAAGTTGGATCGATGCAGAATCCCAATTTTTTTGTCCGTATTGATATAATGAATAGATTATATCTTGAAAAGTTGAAGCGGATACCGGCTTGTGTTTTGAATGGGAAATCAAGATCGGTAAATATCGGCCAGTTAACTCGATCAGATGAAGAGCACAAACACTAATAGGGTGTTCTCAAGTTGGATGTAAAGCGTCGAGTAGTTTGATGTAAGGCTCAATGTTCTCTTGTCCGTATATGCATGTAATGACTTTAAGTTCAGTGTGAGGCTTTAGATTAAGAACGTGTCTTCCTTTGCAATCGTCATAGTTTCTCGAATTGTGGCACAACTTCTTTGCAATAATCGGAAGAATGGTTGCATTTAGTAAAATGTAACGTGTTGCTGTACATAAACTTGTTCGCTCATAAAATGTAACACGAAAAACAAAAAACAAATTACTCCGTTACTCAATGTTGTTAAGATGAAAGTAAAGTTTAAAAAATACTTCTTTTATTATATATAACCCATTACTAACACTGGGGCTTTTTTAAATGCATGCAATTGCATACCTTAAAGTCTCTCACAACCATAGCTATGGATAGTTGGACAACGCCGGTGTAATTCAAGATGAATGCGATCGTCAAAGCTTTCTTTATCGGGATGTTTGAGAACATAGCCGATGCAAAACTAGAACCATTTTGGTATTGAAAGTTACAAGAAAGATAACAATGCATCTACTAAACCTGGCATAATTGGAAAAAATAAGTGAAAAATCCGCCCTCATAATTGTCGTTGGAACCATGACGTGTAGTAGCACTCCAACACTAAAAGCTCCAAATTTTTCAACCATAGCGGACCCTAGCGGAGCTCCACTCGGTACAGCCAAACCGAACAGAAAGACACCGAGGTATCGGGTCTCATTGATAATGAAAAAATATGCTTCCGATAAAATGCCTAAGGCCAAAACCGTGTAAATGAAAGTAGTACTTAGCGGCTTCTTTTCCAGATTACTTCTAATGACCCATCCCATTGCGGGCCGAAAAATTAATGCTAGGGCAAGAAGAAAACCTACTCGCGGAATTAAGTTTCTCATGGCATCATCGACCGTTTTTGTGCTTCATAGGCCTCTAATTGTGTAGATCACCTGACCAAGAAGATCAGCGACCAAGCCCGAAGCAAGTCCGAGTCGTCCCACGTCGGTATTCGTGAGATTGAGTTGATCGATGACATAAGCAGTCGCAGGGAGGCTTGTGGTGTAAACAATAGCATAAAAGACAGGGTCTCCCGAGACGATATCTTTCTTGGACACGACTTCATATATGGATATACATATACGAGGCACAATGACCGTTATAATACCGATAGATAAGGCCTTTCGACCAATTTTAAACACCATTCCGGGCTCCATTTGCACTCCCGCTAGGAATATATGCATACTATAACCCAACAACGCGGCCGTGGAGAGTATGTCTTGGCTACTGTGAGGAAAAATTATTTCTTGCATAAAGCCAAATTTTCCTAGACCGCAAGGACCGAGAATTATGCCCGCCTGTTACGCATAAAGAAATTCAATTTCATTATATATATAACATATCCATTTTTTTTTAAAAAAAAAGATTAAGGTGTTAACAACAATAGATTTCAAAGATAATAAATTACCAAAAGGCACGCTACAAAGTCCGAGATTCCAAAAGGCTTAAGAAGAAAATGAGTAAGATGGCTGATGATCAAAATGATACCCATTTTG
>CAOJBJ010883817.1:0-13605 GCA_948291685.1 Euphorbia celastroides
TGGTTCGGCAGCCCGTGCCTACTCCAGTCCCCGGATACCCTCTCCGAGCTTTAATCCACTAGTGTCTCCTTATCGGCGGAGAAGCCTTCTTACAGAGTTTTTCAGAGAACGAGTACCCTCCTCTTTCTCCTATTCTCTAACTCAACTGTTGGATACCCTCTCCAACAATCTACTCACTTTTACAACGAAAATGAATTTTCTACTCTTCACAGAAAGTGAAAAGAGATTACAACAGATGTGAAATCTAACTGTTGCTAAATGTTTTTCTCAAATAAGAATTCTTTTAAGACTTGAAGATTTTTCGCAGTTTTTCGTTTGTGCGTCTATTCGTCAATCTTCGTATTTTCGTCAACATTCTTCTTCTTCGATTCTCCTATTTATAGCCGAAGAAAAGTTATCGTTAATGTCAGACCGTTAAGAATTTCTCTAACTAAAAGTTAAATAATTCTGCCCGTTACTCATAATGATAATTTTCCATTAGTGGCTTTGAATTCTCGGAGACCGAAATGCTGCAACTTCTGAAATCGTGAGGCATTGACCTTGAGTTGTTGGATTTTGATTGGTGTAGCAGTTTTCAAGGTTGCTTTTTGCCAGAATAAGGTACTGCGCGTTTCCTGGGTGTCAGGAGCGTCATTCCGTGTTTTCCTTCGCGCCTCCTACTTTTTCAGAGTGCATTAAATGTGCGCTTGTCTTTTCGTCAGACTGCATTAAATGCGATGTACTTCTTGTCGTAAACAGACAGCTGGACATAAGATAAAACTAACTTTTATGTCAGCGCGTATGTCTATCTCAGCGGCATTTCTTCTTAGTGAGCTTTTCCAATATACTTCGTTGCGTGACTCCTTTCGCTGAGAGTTCCTTTACGCGAGCTTTCGGTATCAGCGAGACTGGTCCAACAAGGTGGTTTTTTGGTCGGGTATATGGGTGAGATTTGTGGGTAAACGGGTTCCACTCTCTTGACTTTTCAAATTAGTGCCACTTCAGTGCCACATCATCATCGAGGGGGGTTTATGATACCATTTATGTAAATTCAGGTGGGCGAGGAGCAAATAGGGGCAACTTCAGGGGGTTCCCAATGCATTAGGACCACATGAAAATCAAACATTTATGAAAAAACCATATCGAGGCTAAATTACAGTAAAAACTGTGTAGTAGTTGATTCAAATTTCCTTTCCAATTGCATTTGTTCCCATACCATTTTAAACTAAAAAAATAACATAAAATAATTGCTTCTGAACAGAGCTAACTTTGGTAAAAATTGATAACAATTGACATGCCTTTTGAACTTAAAGTAGTTAATCAAAGTTAATAAAAGTTGGAAAATTGCTATGTATCATGAAAACAAAACTTTAGCTACTACTGGTGCAAAACATAGAGTTGTAACTGTTGAGTTTTCTAATACATTTACAGGATGTTATAGGTTTTGAAACGAGATATAATCTATATTTTAGGTATAAAACATGCATTAGTTTGAAATACCTTCAAGAAGATTCGTTGTGCGTTTCTTTTTCTCTTTGATCTGCGATTCTTTCTGCCATTTGTTTTCGCGATTCTTTATGCGAGATTTTGTGTTTGTGCTAGATGAAATCGAGTAAGGATTTTGTGGTTTTGGAGGATGAAATCGAGATGGAATTTGGAGGATGAGAGAGAGAAGGATTTTGGTTTTGCAAAGGACGAGGGAGCGTGTTTGCAGAGAAAATGGAAAAGATGCTACGAGAGTGAGAATTGCACAAGTCAGTTTGGATTGTAGACGTGAAAACATATTTAAAAAGTTGGGATGTAGTATCGGTAATTGTAGAGAATGTCTCTTTTTCCCCCTTCTATTTGGTTTTGTCAAACTTTTTATATTATATGTGTTTATGTCATTTTTTTCTAACTTATTTACTTTTGTCCTTTTTTTATCTTCTATTTTTTTTGTGTATTTTTACTTAGCATACCATGTTTAGTATACAGTGTATCCGTATGTTTCCAGTATACCAATATTAGTATACAATATACTGTTACCAGAATCTCGACGAAATCCGCCACCGACACTGCCATCGAGACCGCCGCCGCCTAGATCTCGTCGTTCAAACCCGCCGCCGTCCAAATCTCGCCGAAAAACTAAAAAACAAAGGCAATCAAAACCAAAAACGAAAAACGAAAGAAATAGTCCAGATCTAGTGGTGATGGCGGCGAGATCGGCGGCAGACGTCGGTGAGATGTGCGGTAGACATCGGCGAGGGCGGCAAAATCGAAAAAGACGACAACGAGGCTTCGGGACGGTGAGATCGGCAAACACGACGGCGTGATAGGGTTTCACTGGTGGTTTTTTCATGCTCGTTTCAGATCTGTGGCGGTTTTGGTTTCCGACGATGTTTTTCGATCAGATTTGCTGGCGATTTTGGATTCCGGCGGTGACATTCGTTCAAGTCTGTGCGGCGGCGTCGGCGGCAACGAGATTTGAGGGAGAAATGTGTCGGCATCGGTGGGACTAGAGGAAGAAGGCGCAGGTGACGGCAGTGGAATCTAAGGGAGAAGGCGGACGACGAAGGCAGACGACGAGAGGCGGCGATGACAGAGGGATTTTTGTGCGACAGAGAGCGTCGACGACGGAGCTTCCGGCGAGGGGGGAGGCAGCGGCGACGGAATTCAGGGGTGAGTTTGAAGATTTTATGTAGATAGGGTTTTAAGACTTTTGTGGTTAAGATCACTAAAATGGGACATTGTATAAAACTAAAAGGGCATGAGTTAAAATAAATAGGCTTTTAAGACTTTTCTTTCAAAACTCCATGTAGTGTTGGACATAATTTAAGCCCATTATATTACTTTTTTAGACAAATTAATTCTAAAACTTTTCTCAATATATAAGTTTTGGAAAAATAACTTTGAGATGATAAGTTTATGAAACCATATGTTAAAGATGGGCTAATTATGACAGCAGTACACAAGGCCTGAAAATGTTAACATAACTTCCCCCTGAGACTAGGGGTGAACATTCGTTAAAACCGAATCCAACTGAAAAAATTGAATACCGAAAAAGAGAAAAAATTTAAACCGAACTGATCCGAACAAACATTGTAACCGGTTTTTCAAAAACCTAAAATCGAAAAAATCAAACCGAATTTTGATTTTCAATTCAATAATTTTGTTCAATTCGGTTTGTGCTCACCCGGCCAAGAAGGCGGGTCGGATTTGCAAAATACATACAAGATCCAACCTAAAACCCCTCCCAATAAACCCTTGGCATCCCCCGCAGAAGACAACAAGCAACTGGAAGCTATGCAGAAGCTTGTTATCTCCCAAGTTCGCCGCTACTTTCCTCGCCCACCTCTCTCTCCATTTTCTGCTTGGCGCGGATCCTTCTCCTCTGAATCCGATTCTCAGTCCGATCCAAATCCCTCTTCTCAACCTCTCCCTATCCAACCTGTTTCTTACCCTGCAAAACCAAGGGACCAATCATCTTCAGATGAAAACCCTCCGCAATCATTCCAATCACAGCCGGAGCAGCACCAATTTCACGGGGAATCGAGAGACAGATGGACCCGGGAGGAAATCCGCTACATGAAGGACGCGCCGCTGATAGCTCCTGTATCCTATCCCACGCGCGTTGCGCCTCTTCCGGAGGATAGGGTTGCGGCTGAGGGACGAGGTTCTACGGCGGATGAGAATGCGATTCAGGGACAGGAGATGGAGAGTCGGAGGATTCAGGCTGCTAGAAGGATGAATGCGGCTGTGCAAGAGGAGGAGAAAGTGAATGTGCCTTTTCCTAAACTGATTAAGCCTGAAAAGAAGGAGAAGCGTCCTCTCTTTGATTTGATGGATGCTATTCGGCAAGTGAAGGTCAGTTTATATGTTGTTCCTTCTCTGGATTGCGCATTATTTGTTTTCAGGCATTTTTTATTTGTTTCTTTTTCTAGCAATTGTTCAGGCCAATGCAAGGAAGACATTTGATGAGACGGTTGAGGCGCATGTAAGGTTGGGGATTCCTAGTTCGCGTTCTGACCTGGTAATTTCTAGTTCACCTTAGTTAGGTATTTTTGTGCTTCAGTTTTACTATTCAGATGAGCTGCGATCAATCGGAAATGATTCACAATACAAGCTCCTAGATATCTTGTCCTAAGTGGAGACTGAGCTTTCATGAGAGGATTTTGTTTATGAATACTGAATTGATTTATTTTAGAGCCTAGAAGTTTTAAGTTTCCGTCAAAAATGAATGTGGATTCATTCTTTTCGCAGCATGAGTGTTGTTGAAAGTTAATGCTTTCAGACACCTTTTTCTTTCTCTTAATGCTTTCCTTCTCAATTAGTTTTATGGTGGTTCTAGTCAATTCAATTAGTCTTGATTCGTTACAGTCCGGTGTACAGGTGTACATGTTTAATTGGTATTCTAATATCTGGTTAGTTAGCGTAGTCATATTCTCTTCCATTTCTTAGAAACAGCTTGTGTCATTGCCCCAATGCCATTCTTATGTTTCTCATCATGATAAGTAGTATACATGTCAATTATACTGTTCTAAGTATACATGTCATGTATAAGTATACATGCCATTCTTGTGTCATTGCCCCACTATTCTAAGTTTCATGTATAAGTATACATGTCAATTATGCTGTGATGCATGGGCTGCATATTTCACTTCGTTGTTTGGAGTTTGGTCACAGTTTTTACCAAGCTGGATTAAATCTTTTACACTAATAGATCATACTTCTCTTTAAGAAAACTGCTCACTAGTTTACTTGCATGAGCTTTTTGAACATGCAGATTGTTCGTGGTACCATGACCCTTCCACATGGTTCTAAGAAGGTATGTTCAAAACTTTGGAATTCTTTTGAATTCTGGATACTCAGTTTGACATGAAAGATGCATTGTTGCTACTTATTGTTAGGTTCTCAGGATAGCCGTCTTCGCTGAAGGAGCAGATGCAGATGAAGCAAGAGCGGCTGGAGCTGATGTTGTTGGTGGTACAGAACTAATTGATGAAATTTTGAGTAAGATGCTGGATTCATTATCATATGACATTCTCTTAAGGGCTTAATATTATTGAAAACCTTAATTACATGAAACTTTCTTTTTGTATATACACACTGTTAATTTATTTTGATGTCATATACTTTGGTTTAAATTGAAATTTTTCGCCGAACTACATCTACCTTTTTCTTTGTTGTAAGGGCACCTCTTTCAACACGTGAGGTCACATTTGTGAAGAACTGAAACTTTCTATATGTATACTCACACACACGCACATGAATACATATAATTTCTTTTACTCCTAAATGTAAATTTTCTCTTGTTTTTTGTTCTACATTAATCTTTAAGTGTCACATAACATTGCAGTTATAATATTTGAATTTGACAATTAACATCTTTGCAGGTGATGGAAAAGTAGATTTTGACAAGTGTTACACAACTACTAAATTCTTCCCTCGAGTAGTCAAGGTGATGAGTTGAAAAACATGTTTTGATAGTCGACACTGCTATTAGTCTGCTAATTATTTTTTTCTCTTTTTTTTCTAAATTTAGCTAGCAAGAATTCTGAACAACTATGGGCTGATGCCAGATGCTAAAGTAAGTCCAATCATTCTACTTGGTATATTGCTAGATGAGTAGTCTTTTTTATTCACTAGGCCGTAACTTTTGTAGCAAGGAACTGTGGTTCGTAATATTTCAACTGCTGTAAAAGAAGCAAAGATGGGATCAACTAAGTTTAGAATGGATAAATCATCAATTGTCCATGTAGGACTTGGAAAGGTAAACCAAATGTGTATATTATATTTGATATTTTTAATTTCAAGATGACTGTAGCCAAAGTTTACTGAGTCCAACTTATGTAGTTTTGTTATGGTTGCGATATTCACCCAGGTAAGTTTTACGGAGGAGGTTTTACGCGAGAACGTTGGTGCACTAATGAATGCCCTTTTGCAAGCTAAGCCAGCTGGCCTGAAAAAGAGTAGGTTCCATATGTGGCATCGATTTTTTCTTTTTCATTATTTTGCACGGTAACCTTCATTGACACTCCATTCATGATTAGGCATTATTTAAGGCACGGAATTGGAGTGACTGTATAATTAAACAAAGGCATCTTTTGTGCGTGAAATTGAGTCTTATATCAAGAATAAAATGTTTTTAGGTCTGTCCTCCTAATTAGGTGTGTGCATTGTTTTAGTATGAATGTTATCTGTAAGAAAACATTGGATAGGCAAGATCTGAGCATGCAATAATTGCCATTTCTCTGCTTGAGGTTTCTCATGTGGCCTTTCTAGTGCTTACAACTGTTTCTGTGCTACCCTATGTTATGATATGTTTGTGTCACAATTGTAAATGTGACTGGCTTGATATTCTGGTTGAGGTTGATATAGAAGAAATTTGGGGTTGAGGAGAAGACATAGAGGAAATGGGGGAGAGACTAGAGAATTGAGAGAAGAAGAATCATGGAGAGAGATATTGAGAAACATTATGATTTTAAATTGATTAAGGCTCTGTTATTTTCAGCTTCTTTTCCATCCATTTCAGTTCAGTTTAGTGTGTATTGAGTGAGTTTCAGTTAAGATCAGTTCAATATCAGTACTTAACGAGTCTCAATTTAGTTAGTAGTAGTACTTACGCAATGAGTTTTGGTTTGGTTCGGTACTTATTCAATAATTATCAGTCAATAAGTTTCCAGTAAGAATCAAATAATTATTAGTTTAGTTTTGTTCCATTTTGTTCAGTTTAGTTCAGTTCTGCCTCTACCCATACAATTTAAAAGAATAGAGCCTAATTATCTCCCATTACATATGCATACTCTCTTATATATAGAGGAGCAACTAGTAATTGACACCTGTCCACTAGCTGCTAAAATTGTAACTACCTTGGACAAGGATTGGCCTAAGAAAAAAAAGACTACTTTACCCTAATTATCTCATTTCTAGAATATCCCTTTTATTAATCTTGATACGTGACAGTGCTGTCCTTTCTGCTGCATGAATGATTATTCTTCAATCTAATTGCCAAAGTAAGATTCCTATTGGGTGCTGTTAATGATGGCAGTGGAATAAATTAGAAACTAAATGGTTCATGTATATGGAAGATAATATTATATAAGCTAAAAAGAACTATGCTCAATTCAAAGTGATAAGATTGTGCTGAAGGCTCCACAGTACAGCATAATATACATGATTTTTTTTTTCTCAATAATTCTCTACAAGGATCAAGCCTACTTGGATTATGCATATCTTTATCCAAGTAACAGTTTTAACCGTAATAGTTCAGAACATAATTTCATTTGTTTGAGACCCTTCTCGCATTTAAATACAAATTTTGAATAATAGTTTTACTGTCTGTAGCTTGTACATTCAGGCTTTGACACATGCTTCCACTGGTTTCTTTGCAGCATCCAAATACGTTGGCTATGTGAACTCCTTCCATATATGCAGCACGGTGAGCTTTCATTTCCCTTTACGAATTTGTTGGCTATGTGAACTCCGTGCATATGTTTTCTTCTGTCTTCTTGCAACCCTATTGTGACCCTTGAAAAAGGTCTGAACTCCAGTGAGTACCAGGAATATGCAAACCCTTGGAGTAGGTTAACATGTTGTGGCCAATCAAACCTGACCATTTCATATTTTTATGCCGAATGCAAAGCTAATTTTTTTGTGGGATACGGTAAAATGCATTATTAGTTTGTGAAGTCTGTATAGTAGGTGATAGGTTTTCACAGATTTTGTTCTATCTATGTTAATTTAGAGAGAATTAGGGGTGGCTTAGGATAAGTTCATTGAAGTGGTTTTTGTCCATCGAATGAATTCTATTGAAATTTTCTTTATACATATGGTATACAAGTTGTCTAGCACTTCCTTGAAACATAGATATTCATTTAGGGAGTATTCTGTTTCAAATAAACTCAGTCAGACAGAGTTTAATTACACATTGCTAATTCAAATTCCATTGCATGTAATGCTTGCAGATGGGACCAGGATTTCCCGTTTCAATTCAATCATTGTCCAAAGCTGAGGATCACTACAACAAATTATATCTCAAGTCTCGGGCATGACTTTTTCTGTATCCTGTGTAAGTCGTTTTCAACAACAGTTGGAAACTGTTGAACAGTTTTTGCGATTCATATCTATGCTTTGCCCATGTAATGCTCTAACAAACCTAATAATTATTTCTTTTTGATTTAAACCCAATCTTCATTATGAGGTCAATGGCATGTCATCTCAAGTTTTGAATGCTCTAATTTGTTCCAATACAATCACTCAGTGATTCCTCTCTTATATATATGTATCTTTTTTCTTTTTGGAAATGGGTTAGTTTCTCCTCCCACTTTATTTATGGCATTGTCATATGTTCCAGGAGCTAGCAATTGTGATGAGGCAGAAGGATGCATCTGTTACACCTTATTGCTATAGCATATGGTGAGCTCATCAAGATTCTACTTTTCTATAAGAAGCAATTTATGATCATATGGAACAGAATTGATAAACTATTTAGGCGTGAATGAGAAAAATTCAAAGAGTTAAGTAGAACCAAGGAGAAGAGGACATTAGGGAAGTTTAATTTTGAGGAATTTATTCAATTGTTGGCAGAAGGTTGATGAATTTGTGAGATATAGTTGGCTGTTTCACTTAATTTTACTTTCTATGTTCCAAATGTTGTCTTGATATCGTATAGGTGTCTTTAGTTTCATTTACATTTTGGTGGGTTAAATTAGAATTCTACATTTAACACAATATATATACTCCTTTTAACACTTGTTTAGCTTAGATAAGAGTTGCAATGGTATTTGAGATACCAATGAATATTGATTTAGCAATTAGGTAACATGCTGGAGGGTCTCTGAATTTTGATAGGTCTCGAGCTATTTCATATTTAAATTGCTAAGCATCTGAAATCCATTTTTTTTTTCTTGTTGATCAATTCCAACTTCCAAGGTTTATAATTTGATTTAGGGTTTGAAATGAAGAATGTTAGCATCAGTGGTTCATTTTCAATGGAGAAAACATAAGACAAATAAAAAAATGGGTGGGTCGATGTGACTGACAATTGACATCCACGTGGCTCATTTTTACATTTGTGGATGCTAGGGAATATTTGAGCCGTCTATTCCATGGCGTTGAACTGTGCAACTATATCCAATGTACAAATCAATTTTTCATTACAAACAATCATAGGTGACACTCATTACCCTTCCCCTAACTTTGCAGAATTTTGGGCTGTCTTATGAACTTGCAAAACTCAACTGATTTATCTCTTTAAATTTATTGAAATGCACGGTTTGTTTCCTAAAAACAACATGTTAGTTTCTGATTGGTTTGACTTTTAAAAAAAATCGTTTTTTCTGTAACTAAAAGTTGACATGTGATATTGTAGGGTTTAGAAGTGTTTTTGGGATAACTTCAAAAACAATCTTTGTGGCTTGGATTTTTTTCAAAAACACTCTTGAGATTCAAAACTCATCGAAAGCACCCTTGAGGTTTCGAGTCATTATCAAAAACATACTTTTTCAGCCTTTAACTGTTAAATGCTGATGTGGCATAGATGTATTTTTGTCCAAACAACAATTTTGACCCAAGAACCCTAAAACTTAAACCTAAAACCCATTTACCCTAACCCATCTATCCATTAACTTAATCCAAATACACCTTCCATTTTGAAACCCTAGAAACCTCTCTCCCGGCACCGGCGACCGCTATTCCGGCGAAACAACTCCTTTCCTGGCGCTACTCTCTTCCCTTTCCTGATTCGTCGCTAGCCGACCTCCTTCTCCGGTGAAACCCTAGATCCCAACCTCCTCCGGCAATCGAAAGTCAGATCCCAACCTCCTGCGAGTTCTCATGCCATTTACAGTTGTCATTTCCGGCCTCTTCATCTGTTTCCCATCACCATTGTGACGTTTTGTGGTTACGACGAACAGACCTCGGTGGTGAAAAAAGCCAGATCTCGAAAATGTAGAGATCTTTTTGTTTTTACGAATTCCAAAGAAATCGACGCCGGTTTCGGCGAGGTCTGGATCTGGTTTCGATGGAGATTTTAGGTGACTTTTCAGTTTGCTTGTTGGATATGTCGTCGCCGGAGATTTTGGTGTGGATTCTGGTGATTTTTAGGGTTAGATCTGGTTTTTCCGGCGGGTTAAGACGGGATTGGGTATTTCGGCAGGTGGAGGGCGGGGGACAACAGCAGAGTTTGCTAACGCCGGAATTGCATTTTCCCTCCAGGTTAGATTTGCCGGAGATTTGACGGTGCCGATTAGGGTTTGTAAATGGGTATATGGATATGGGTTTTTAGTTAAATGAATGTTTTGACTAAAATACCCTTTCTATACATTAGTATTTAAAAGCAAAGGATGGAAAAGCATGTTTTTTATAACGGTTCGAAACTTCAGGGGTGTTTTTGATGGGTTTTGAATCTCAGGAGTGTCTTTGAAAAAAGTCCAAACCACAAGAGTGTTGTTCAAGTTATCCCTTTTTTTTATATAAATTTAAGAGTGCGAGAGGAACTTTCACAAGTTTATGGTCCAATCAAATAATGGCTAAGTGTGAGTTTGCCTATTTTAAATAAAGGCTAAGTGCGAGTTTGGTTTTAGGCAAATTAATGGCAAAGTATTTCTTTGAGTTGTCGTGTACATTAGGCGCAAACTTGTGGAATTCTGGGGTGATGAGCGATTGTCAATTTTTTTTTTCTCTACTTACCGTCTTTACTGGGTTAGAATTAACTGGATGCATGAATTGCATCAACGTAAAACCTTTAGTCCCATGATCAACGTGTTTTGGAAGATTGATGGAATGTACACTTTTGAGAGAACCCAATTCATTTAAATTCACTTGAAATGAAAATTTGTCGCAACTAATCGATTCTCTTAAGAATTGAATTCTTGGATGTCGTATTAATTTGAAATCATGACAAAATTTGGTATGATCTTGGAGGTATTCATTTTATCTAATATTGTACGATGAAAATTTTTTTGAAATGAAAATTTTGTTTGTTCCACACCTCTGAACTTTCAAAAGTTTCTCTCGCCCCCCTGGATTTCACGTGTCAACTTTAGATTAGATGACATGTTTGAAAAATCAAACCAATCAAAAGTCGACACATGGGGAGAAAGAAACTTTTTGAAACATTTTGAAGGGGGCGAGAGAAATTTGTTGAAAGTTAAGGAGGGCAAGAGAAACTTTTGAAAATTCAGGATTGTATAATAAAAAAATGGACAAGTTCAGGGAGGTTTGGATAGATTTAACCTATGAAATAACTATTATACATCTCATGAAAAATCTATTCTTGTTTGAACAACTAATGTTGTACATCAAAATTCAGTATTTCATCCAAAAATCACTATTATACATTTCATGAAATATCTATTTCTATTTTAACTTAATATTAAAAAATTACTATTTCACACAATGATGAAATGTAAACAACTAATGTTGTATATCATACTTCTTTCCATTATTTTGTGAACTAAACACCACCTAGAGTTATTTTTCTTGGATGTTCACGTATTTCTAAAAGTTTTGTAATATTGTTATTAGCTATTCAACTCAAATAAGGCAAAAAAAAGACGGAAAGTCACACTAGAAATCGCCCAAAATAACATAAATTCACGTATTTTAGACGCAAACGGAAATGTTAGTGTTCAATTTTGCGGGCCGCTTATTAGCAAGACCTGGCAAAGATTCACATCAAAATTTTCTCCATACGAAAAAATAAATATATAAAAGTTAAACAAGCTGCCAAAGGATTTAGTTGTTACATTGTTAAACTGTAGCAGATATGAACGTTTGCCAGTTTCTTTTTCTGATTCTATTCACAAGATGTTAAACCCATTTTGGTGGGCGTCGAATAATGGAGATAGAAGAGATATACATTGGTAACAATGGGAATTGTTATGTAGGTCTAAGAAGCAGAAGGAATGAGTTTTTGTAACTTAATGGATTTCAATATTGCTTTATTAGCTAAGCAGATTTGGCGTTTCCTCTTGAACCTGGCATCTTTGGTGTGTAGGATCTTCAAATCTGAAGGAATTCATCGTCGAAAAACTAATCGAGCGTAGCGGAATACCGATTAAATTTTTTTCTAGATTTTGAAAGGACAGTGTTTCTACGAGAACCATTCAAATTTCGAAATTAAGTGCGATTACATGTAAATAAAAACTCACTTGGTAGTCTCCATCGGAGAGGGCATGACAAAGATAGAGGAGGTAGACATTGAGACTTGCAACAGGAAGCCTTCCTCCACTGAGTGTGCAAGCAAGCCCTTTCATCGCCAAGTGCGCAACCAAACTCTTCCACCACCAAGTACACGAGAAAACCCTTCCATCACCAAGTGTGCGAGAAAACCCTTCCACCAACGTCAAGTGAGCAGACTCCCGAAGTTGAAGCCGAGCACTAACAATTGAGACTCGTATATGGGGGCCCTTCAACATTGGATGTACAAACTCCTCTTGAGGAGGAACCGATACCAAGGCCGAGGAAGGAAACAAGATCGAGGCTCTCAAGTGGAAGCCCTCCAACATCAACATGTGCGAACTCCTCTTGACTCGGGATTGGTGCTAGTCAGTAGAAAATATTTCCAAGACACTCACGAGAATGAGAGGTGAGTCGTGTTGTGGTTGAGAGTATGGAAGTGATGAACTCGTATTGGAGAGTTGTCTTGGTGAGTTGTGTTGGGATGGATTACAAATGAAATCCTCTCTCCTATTTATAGGGGTGGAGGGTTACTATTTGCAAACCCCTTTTAGGTTCGGTGAACCCTTCCTAAGTTAGCTGAACCCCTTTCAGGTTCAGTGAATCCTTTGGGGAAACCCTTCTTGGTTTGGTGAACTCCTTTCAGGTTCGGTGAACCCCCTTTTAGGTTTGGTGAACCCTTTGGGGAAACCCTTCTAGGTTTAGTGAACCCTTTTCAGGTTCGATGAACCCCTTTTAGGTTCGATGAACCCTTTGACCAAACCCTTTGCAAAACCCTTTTGCAGACCCTTTGCAAAATCCTTTCACAAACCCTTTGCAAAAGTTAGCTTCTCACAAATTAAAAAACCCACCAAGTTGTGTCAATTTTTGAATGTGACACATTACCTTTTCCAAATCAAGTTAACTTAAGTTTTATACTATACTTTAATTAACTAACTAAACTAGTTAGTAATTAAATAAGTAGACAAACTTAAATAATTTATTTATACAAGTTAAATCGTAATTCATATGTATTTATTTATCAAATAAATACCATATGTAAAACACCTTTAACTTTATTAATTTAACTTTAACGAATAATACAAGCGACACTGTATTATACCATTAACTTAAATTAATACTTAGAGTTCATTATAAATAATTCAATTAGATTGATCTGAAATGTCAAACTAATTAATAATTGATATTTCCATCACCTTGTACATTACATGTACTTGAATCCCGAATCAGTAGTTCAATGAACATGATCCGTTGGGTCCATCCATATGTTGGTCATGGGGATCCTACCCATAAACTGTAAGTGGGTTCTAGCAAACCATTATAGTCCCTAATTAAGACGGAATACAGTAACCTTAACAAAATACTGAAACCCGGTATTTATCTCACAAAATCCCTTGCCAATTGACATCGATGAAATAAACAAGAAGCATGGTCACGTCACCCTCTTACAATGTTTATTACATTTCT
>CAOJBJ010884322.1:0-11276 GCA_948291685.1 Euphorbia celastroides
TCGTCTCCACATCTTGGATGTATGTAAGGTTTTGGGTGTATGTGTTCTCTTGATCAAAGGTCACGCCCTGATTGAATCGATTTCTGCTTTTGTGAGGCGACCCTCTCTCGATTGTCTCAAATCTCAATGCGAAGGAAATGCCAAAATGGAAGAGAGGAGCGACTTTCAGTCCAGTGCTTTGGCACGAAAGAGTTGCGCTTGCACGTGCGAATTTCAGGGTTTTGGTGTAAAAAGTCAAACTAATTACAACGTGACACGTGACATTAAGGAGTTGAAGAGAACGGTTTTGTCAACTTTAAGGGGATGAAGTGAACGTTTTTTGCAACTTCAGGGAACTATGTTTAACGTTTGCAACTTTAAGAGAGCATTTAAAAATAAATGTCAATTTCAGAGAACTGAGTATACATTTGATCTAAATTAAATGATAGAGCACTCTCAAGTGAAACCCACTTCAATAGTGGGGAGAAATAAAGTTTATAAACTTTGTAAAAAACAAAGTTACTGTAAAGTCTCTCTTTTCTTAACTCCATGTTTAAAAAAAAAAAGCATACACAAAAGCAATAAAATAAGTATTACAAAAGACTTTGTATCAAGTGTAGTGTCTTTTAAATCATGAAAAATAAGTAATAATTTACTTCCGAGTTCCGAGTGATTGAAATCAGGCTTGCTTTTGATGTTCAAGTCAACGTGAGAACAAAAGCGTTATTGTATCCTTGCATATTTTCCCTAGGCATTAATATCACATAACGTTCTTTGATGGAGCAAGAGTTCATTCATTTCCAATAGTTGACTACATACAAAGGCGATCCACTTCAATTGCCTACAATTACTGTGATACACTATGCAATTCACGATATTTGATTACATAAGATATAAATGCATACAAACAAGGTTTTGGACATCTAACACCTAACTCAACTGCAGTTGTGCTGGACGTATAAATGTTACAAAAGCAACTATACTTCATAAGGTTATGGTTAGCAAGGTCATACAATATGCAATCGCCTTCACAACCGCTATATCCCTGAAGTAACAAAGAATGTTGGTGTCTCAGCTGATTAGATCAACTTTTTCTGTCCTTTGTTTCGAGTTTTCTGCTCTTGGTTGTGATCTTGCTCCTTTTTCCGCTTCAAATTCTTCAAATCTTCTTTCCGGTTGCCATTAACATCTCTGTTCAATGCATACGCCTCACCTAATTTTCTCTTGCACTCCTTACTTGCCAAATCATGAGAAACCACTGTACACAGGCAAACCCGAAGCAAAAAATGCTAATCCCTGATTGTCACAGGAAAAGCTAGCAATTTGGATGACAAGCAGAGAAAACTGACCTGGTTTCGGATAGTCTTTTCCAATGATGCAGTTAGCTTTGGTTTGAACACTAAGAGGAGCTGTCCACGGCTCGTAGATATACTCCTTCGGCATGTCTGATAATGGTATTTTCATCATCTATATGGACCGAGCATAGCACATATAAATGTAAGTATTCTGAGAAATTGAAATTACCTTTCAATACTGGGAGAAAATGCCTTATGTAATTCCCATTAGGGTCGTATTTCTTCCCGAATGATATTGGAGAGTAGATCCGATTATACTAGCAAGAACAAAACTTTAAGTTGGGAGTGTGAATCATGAAAGCAACTCTAGTGATAACTGCAGTGAAGTGCGAAAATTGCCAACTTTATCCTGAAAACTAATACCTGATAAAAGAAGGACGAACATGATAGCCATAGCCAATTCCCATTATTGATTGACCAATCTGAATCAATCAACAGTCTCCCAAAAACGTCACGCCCTTTTTCCCAGTGCACAAACTACAAGCACGGACAATTAATTAATGTTGTGATTGTGAAGGTCTGAAGGAAAATATGAAAAAACTAAAATAATATGTTAACTAGCCATTTACCAAATCTCCCCGAGTTAGAAAACAAGCAACACAATGCCGTGCAAGATGGTGCATCCATCCCCATTTCCGAAGCTACAAGAGAGCATATATTGAAGCATCAACAAAGTATGATTTACATATGAGAAATAACTGAAAAGTTATTTCTGAATAATATAAATTAAACTACTATAATTTAGTAGCTTGGTCATGGCCCTAACCTGGACCATAATAGCATCGATCCAAGGATATCCTGTTCTAGCCTCCCTCCATGCTGCTAGCAATTCATTGTCTTCTTTCCAAGGTATCTAAATCACAATTTGTGAACTTAAACTGCTATCCATAATACCATAATAGAAAATGACATTACATATAAAGAAACAGCCTGTCCATATCACCACAAAAAAACCGAGTCGTAAACTAATTCACAGATGTCAAGGTTAAAGAGAAATTTTCTAGTTGGACACCCTGAAACCAATTGCAAAATACTATTGCCACAATACTAAGTAAGGGGGTTTAAAGGGAACTAAATATAAATTAACTAGGGGAAAAAGATCAATGCAAATGCAGATCGTAGGTCCCACCAGCTAACCCTTCATATTCTTCTTTCAGATTCACTAGATGCACATGTCTCATCTACTGGATAAAGAGGTTATAAAAGGGAAAAAATAAGGCGAAAAGAAGAAGATTTCAAAAAGAACTAGGAGTTATAGTGAAACATATATCTGAATATACCTGCTTGCAGATTCTATTATCCTTCATCTGATCAAAGTTAGGAGTTCCAAAAGCCACAGTATAAAAGAAATCTCGCCACAACAACTGTCATTTGAAGCTAGACTCAGTTCACCGATCGTCCATACCTTGCATAATATATAAAACTTAATGAAAACTGACCTGGCCAACAAGTGAAACAGGCGGCAGTGTGTGTTTTTTGACATTCTTATAGACATCTTGAAGACATTGGTAGAAGTATCTGGAAGAAAGACATCCAAACTGCCAAACATATTGAGCACTTGGGCAAGGCAAGGAAGAAAAAATGAAGAACCTTTAATCCGAATTAAGTTTAGTTAGATTGTTCTTGAGAGCATAAATGATTATTTCTTCTGATTTTGATTTATATATTGTCACAATCAATGTAATGCATAATGTTTGTTGCTTACTTTCAAGTATGGTGACAGCACTGTGGTTGCTGGTTTCATGAATGCAGACGGGTCACCCTTAGGTTTTTCAAAGTTCGCCACCCATTCCTGAAATGGAAAGTGAACACAACTGAGTAATAAATAAAAATTGAAATATGTAAACCAAGTGATATAAAGCTCCAAAGGACAATGAAGAGTTTGGATGTAAAAATTACAAGTATAATCCAGAGTTTGTTTAGAGGCCTAAAAACATTATTGACAATCATCAGCTAATTCAAGGTTCCAAGAGAAATTGAGCTATCTGATTGTAAAATATCAACCTTTTCTTTGATTACTTCTTTCAGCCTTTTCAAGCCCTCTGATTCACCACCTCTGAAAGGAGTCCATTCATGCTGCAAACGAATTCTCATATTAGCCATAGCTATCAAAAGGACAGAATTATAACAGCACATTGGTATCTTCATACTTGTAAAGCATCTCCATATCCAAGTTCTTCTACCGTTGGAACCCCTGAGATTTTGCAGCTTCCAACATCTCCTATGGGAGGAAGTGAGGGAATTGTAGATGAAAGTGGCTCTGATGCCCATGATGGATTCCCAGCAATCTTCAGAAATGACTGATAACTCAACGGCGGCTTCCCTCCATTCTTTTTTTGCACCACAACAATTTCCAACATTCCAGAATTTATAACTACGCAGTCGAGAAAATAACACAGGTAATCACGAATTTAGTTTTAGTTCTACCTTTTTTATGATATCTGCAGGATTGAAAAGAGTATGGCTCACAGGAGAAAAAACTTCAATTCCAGCAGAAGAAGCATAATCCTGTCAAAATCAACAAGCTTAGCATCAACACATCAACCCTAGAACAGCATCAGCAAAAATTAGTGCAAAAAGAAACAGTTAGCTTGGACTAGTTACCTTGACTTTAACATCTAAAGCTTGGTAATAAGGTTCTGTATCATATTCAAAGCAAAGCTTCTTCACATTCCACTACAAAAACAACAACAGAGGAAATGAACAAACAAAATGACAAAGTAGAAGAGAATAAGCATAGAGACAGAGAGTGATTCTCACTTGTTTCAAGCAATTAATCAAAACCTGGCCAGGTTCTCCCTTGATTACAATCAACCTAGACCCGAGCTTCTTGAGGCTCAAATCAAGATCCACAAGACTCTCCAACAAAAACCTGATCCGGTTGAGACCCGCAAGCCTGGACCCGGGAGAGGGTGCAAGCGGGTCTGGGTCCATGTAATGCGGGTCAATCACAAAGACAGGGTAGACAAACTTAGAGTCCTTTGCAGCGTATTGGAGAGCCGGGTTGTCGTGGATCCGGATCCCCTTGCGAAACCACATTAGAGAAGACGACCCGGAAGCCATTGTTAGAGAGTAATTCGGATAAAAAGGCCGGAAAATTGAAGCTGAAAATCGCATACAAAAATTGCAGAGAAAACACGAGAAAGGAGAGGGAAAGTCGAGAGAAAATGGAGCCAAGGAGGGAAAAATAACGGTTACTATGGCGCCACGTTGCGGGTTTCAAATCCGGATATTTATGGGCCGGGTGGATTTTTAGTGGGCCTTGTTGATTCGGTGAGAATACTTACGTGGAGAAACCTGATTGGCTGTAGAGATAAACCGCCCACCTCTATAACTTGCTTTCCCAGCCCTACACGATTGGATTAATAGAACCGGAATCCATTGTTAAATTCTTATTAGTTTCGATTTGGGGAAATCAATTCTGAATTTCTAAAGCTTATAATTGCTTTGGGGATTGCATCATACACTAATTCAGATTAAGCATTGATCTTTTTTCTTTTGTGCAATCGCAGGTTGGTGAGTCCCATTGTTTCTCTAACCTTTTTCATTATGAGATTCAAGAAAGGTTGTAGCGTGGAAGTATTTAGCGAAGAGGAGGTTCCAACTGGTTCATGGTTTTGTGCTGAAATAATTTGTGGGAATGGGCGCACATATAGCGTCAAGTACGAGCATTTATCAAATGATGGAGAATCACTAGTGGAGAGGGTCCCTAGAAAGGCAATTAGACCATGCCCGCCTCCAGTAGAAAGGATGAATGATTGGGTCCCTGGTGATATTGTCGAGGCCTTTCACAATTTCTCTTGGAAAATGGCGAGGATATTAAAGGCTATGGACGGAGAGAGATTTTTGGTTAGCATACTTGGATTGTCTACGGGGTGTTTCCATAAGTCTTATTTAAGGGTTCGACAGTGCTGGCAAGATGACAAATGGTTTGTGATTGGAAAGGTAATTGCTTTTCTTGTACGTTTGAATCAGATTTTGTGGTTCTGAGCTTTTCAATCTGGATTTATATCTTCAAGCTCTATCAGACTGATGCTTGTTGCCTGTTGTTCATTAAATTCAAATTGCGTTCGACTTATGTATTTGTTTTGATTTTTAACAGGGTTCGTGGATTTCTGACATGTCTATGGGCAAAAACAATACAAAGGAATCAAGAAAACCTGTTGGAGATGACAGCTTTCATGTGGAGAAAAATAGTGAGCATAAGCCTCGTGTCATTGTAAAAGGTGCTTTGAAGAGAAAATCACCACCACTCGGGTCACAGGATCTTGGAGCTTGTCCTGTTGCTACTCAAAAGAAGAGACTGATCGAGAAAGGTTGCAGTCATCAACAGATTTATTCTATGCACCAGTCTCCAACCTCGGAAAAGGTAGATGCAGTTGTTTATCCAGATGTAGTATTGGGTGAAAATCATATGAATTCATCTTTTAATTTTGCAACAGAAGAATCTTTTTTCCTTGATACAAGTTGCAGAACTAATGGCTATGTTGTAGACTGCACATCTGTGGATACTAGTAGTTGTGTCTCATGTAGTGGTAGTTGCAACTCCTTGGGACACAACGCTGAAAATGTGCCATTTAGGTGTTCTACCCAACATGGGAACAATTTGGATGATTATTTTAGTGATGCGGAGTCATCATCTTCTGGTGTGCGATTTGATAAAGAAGATTGTTCCCCTTATTCAGGTAACAAAAGGAGTTCAAAATTCCATAGGTCAAGGTTAGATGCATATCGATTAGCTATTGAGGATTTATATGCTTTAGGGCCATTGAGTTGGGAAGATGAAGCAAAATTGACAAATCTGCGTCATGTGCTTCGCATCTCAGATGATGAACATTTAACGGTGTTAAGAAACTTGATTTCTGCTAATAGGGTGCTTGTTGTCGGCTGAATAAGGTGATAAGTTTTTTTTCCTCCCTATACTATTCAATTGTATATTGTATCCTGTTGGGATCAATTGTGAAGGAGTAAATGCAATTGCAAAGATTAGTTTTCATTGTCTCTGTAGTTTAGCTGTCATGGTTCTCTGTGTATTTTCAAGAATACTTGCTCTCTTTCAGGAGCCTAATAATTTTTAATATGTATTTGATTTTTTTAGTCTTTACATGGCGTTATATTGACCTTTACTTTGAAAATATGAATTGATGGATACATGTTATTGATATTTTCAGTAATGGAAGAGTGGTATCATCCAATATCATTTTAATATCAGAATTCGTACTTAAGCAGTAATGCAATGTGGGATCTGACCTATCTTTTTCTTCTGTACGCGGTTGATTTTGAGATTTACTTTGACATTCAAGAGTGGTATTATCCAAATTATCAGCATTGATTGATCTTGTGGATTTGATGGAATGATTCTGTGCATTTTGCAATCAGATCTTTCTCATATGGTAGCCAGCATCTGGTATATATGGTGGTGAGTACACTGGTGCTTCACCGACATCGGGGCCAATATTGGAGGCTTGCTTTCCTCGTTTGTAGAGCCTCGGGTTGATGTATCATAGTCAGCCTCAAATGGGTACTCTGCTGGCCAATGTGCACACTTGATTTCCTAATGGAACTTGCTGCCTTGGCCATCGGTATGTCAATTTAATTTTGCATATTGTATCTTATATCTGACACACGTAGTGATTAATATTGATATCATGGCATATAATAAGAAGTTCAAAATGTAAATAATTTGGAAATTAGGTGTTTTCTGTGGCTACACTGTTTTTAAAAGTAAATGTTGCTTTGCCCTTCTCCAGCATTTGCTGAAAATAGTATTGAGAACTAAGCAACAAACATCGGAAATATTGATTCTGGAGTTCAATGGGATCAAGGTTTCATAGTGTTGTAGAATAGCCGATTTTGTATCTATGCTCTATTTACTCGACTCTCAATTGATGTGATGAATTTTCTGTGTGTTTATTTATTTGATATCCAAGAGGCAACTTTACCGGGATAAGCTAACTTCTTTCGTTTTCACTGAAGAACGGTTTCACTGAAAATCGTTGCTTTTTCCTTGGCAATATCTTAAGAGAGTACTTGATTGTTTGTTATCTTAACTCGTGCTTTAGTCTAATGACTACCGAATATCAGTTTGCAAGTTGCTTCATCATTTCATGCTCTTGCTGTACTCCTTGGCGACATTGATGGACGAAAATATGATATTCTCCTTCTGCAAATATGCACTCGAGAGCAGTTCGGTCTAAGCAACATTCTGCAACATTGAATTTGAGCTGTTGAAGATGTCAAAAATCTAGGTTTCTTTGTAGTACATTTGTAAACACATTGTGTTTCTAGTTTTTATGTAAATTGAAAATTTGTTGGGGTGGAAATGTAAATCATGCAACAGTTCAATAAATCTGATTATTTTTCTCGCCCTTCTCTTGATTTTTTTTTTTTGTTGCAATTAGTACGATTCGATACTAATGTAATTACTCCCAAAAATAAAACAAATAGTAATGTCATTGGTTAAATTGCCGATTGTAACTATGGTGGCTATATCATCAAGAATGTGGCTACAAAATTCCAATTTGTCCAGTTTGACTCGAAAATCCTGCTGTCATTTTGGGTGACAGCAAGCTGTTTTTTACTTGCTGCTGACACTGAAATTCCCGTCGTTTCTATGGTATATTATTCATTGACATATTTTACAATTTCTAAAACATATTTTAGAACAGTATTCTAAAATCTATACAGTATTCTAAAATTTATACAGATTGATTCGTAGCATCTAATAAAATACATTGCTTTTATTTTTCATCTTTCTCAGTGAATTAAACACCACGTCTGTATATGTAGACATAAGAATTCATCTTCGTCCAATCAAAATCTATTTTCAGCTTCTTTTTCCATGAAATAAACGTTGTATGACTTGCCACAATAATTTAACCCATAAGTGCAGAAGGTAACTGACTTTAACACTGTATAAAGGACTGCAGAAAGTGTCACTGCAATTTGCCAAAACGCCATTATTTATAGAGAGGCGAAAGTCCATACCATTCCATTGGAACACGAAACAACAATCAAAGAAGAGAAAGCTAGAAAGAAGATGGAGGAAGCGAAGGGCGTTTGTACTGCTAGCGAAATTCAAACCCGAGCTCTCACCTGATCAAGTGACTGATCTCATCAAAGGTTTCGCCAATCTTGTCAATCTCATCGACCCTATGAAAGATTTCCAGTGGTAACTAGATCTGTCTATGGATTATCTGCTTCTTTCATTCAAATATTCTCCATTACATTTCTGCTCAATCTATTTAAAGCATTGTTTTCGATGATCACATTTGCAGGGGTACCGATGTGAGTTTGGACAACATGCACCAAGGATTTACACACATATTCGTGTCGACCTTTGAAAACACCGAAGGGCTTGCAGTCTTTGGGGCTCATCCTGCTCATGTTGAGTTTGCCAATTTGTTCTTACCGTCTTTGGAGAAAGTTATTATCTTTGACTACAAGCTGACTTTTGTTTCGTCTCTAACACTCAATGGCAAAGGTATGTAATAACGGCGAGCGGCCTTTTCTGTGGAGGAACTTATGTTAATGGATTCGAACTATTCCGATTTTGCTAAGTTTTTCTTTTCTATATGGCTTGCATATTTGTAGATAGCCAAAGCATTGAATTATAATATTCTTGTCTATGAAATGCTTGCCCACAGTAATAAACCGACATCTCTTGTTTCGATCATATCATGAAGATAGGATTCATTACGTATATCACATTATTTTCGGTTCAGGGTTCAAGTTTCGACTAGTGTTATCCTCATTTTGTCTTCCTTGATTAAATTGGGTAGCGAAATCGTCTTTTTGAAATTTTGGCCACATACATTAAGTTAAGAAATGACTAATGAGAAATAAGGCGAAAAGAATATGCAAAGAGTACTAAATGTGAACACGATGTAAATGTCAAGAAACGAAAACCAAGTATCGAAATGGTGGATTTGAAGAGGTGCGAGGCAAAATCGCAAACAAGGGTAATGAGAACGAGAATATGCAATGGGAATGCTACGAAACAAAATTGGGGAATAAAAACGTTAGCTTCTAGGAAACTCTCTACATTATAGTTGCTTAGTAGTGGCCAAAAATTTTAAAAGCTTAAGGTGAAAATTATTATAACATTCTAGCTCCTTATTAATGTACTGAAATTGTAATTATCTTTACTTCTCATTAGGATGACGATAGAAACTATCTAGTAAACCCATTCACTTCATTTCAGTTCAGCTAAGTCGATGTTTTGGATGTAAGCATCGTCATTCGAATAAGAAAGTCTAGCAACCCATGGGGATTCGGAATATTGGGAATCAACTTTTCATAGTCAAAACTCCAATGCACAAAACTCCCTTCCCCCTTTGGCGTCGCTTTAACCACCAACCCGAATTGCTTGTAATACTTCAAAAGCTCTCCTCCTACCACTTTGTACGTTGCCGAATACTTCTCATTATCTATTTCTTCTATTTGAATGTAAACAACATGAAGGTAATAAAACAACATGTTCAGATCTCGGAAACTGAAAAGCATAGATACATAATAACCAACATATCTCCTCTCATCAGATCCTTTTTGGTATACATTACAGCAGCAACATATTAAACCCAAATAGACGAACAACTAATCAGTAAGCCGCATAACACAAATAACTACTCAACCTCACTCAATTCAAAGAACACGTCTCGGGTTTCGAACACTAACCAACCTCACGTCATCCAAAACCGGACCACACAGCGAACCCGAGTGATCATTCTTCATGGTATAAAACGAGCTCAAGAACATAACCTGAGTCCTTGCAGACACCGCCTTGAAAACCATCTTAGCCCGCTTAAACCCGCCCTTACCTTTCAAAGTGTAGGGAACTTGAAGTGATTGTTTTCCGGCATAAGCCTCGATGACCATCGAACCCTCGCAGGCGTTATTAGCATCGCCAACACTGAAACTCAATGCGTACATTTTTCCCGGCACGGTTATAACCACTTGAGCCAACGCACTCTCTTTCCCCGCCACAAGCTCAACCCCTCTTTTCCCTTCGGGGACCGAAAAGTGAGCCGAGTCAACGTATTTGACCGCCTTGAGCGACTCGATGATCCAACCCGGTAACGGGCTGTGATCATCTTCGATATGGGGCGGAATCAAAACCCCCCAGTCTGCATTGGGGAAAACATACGGCCCCTCTTCGAAATTCCCGTTCTTCAGCAAATTGTCTGCAAATTCAGCAACAAAACAAGCAATTAGCACAAATTAACCCCTAATTCAACCTTAATTAAAGTCTGTCCTTTTGGAATGAATTAAACTGAAACTTGATCATAGCAGAACGAAACTAATTGGAACTTCATGAAACTGAAATTTATATCAAACAATTCGAAATTTGATAAACTATTGTTGAAATTTAATGAATTGAATGCAACGTATTTAAAATTTAATAGAAACTTAATGAATTTAAATTGAATTGAACTAAACCGAACTTCACTGAGCTTAATAAATATTACCTCTAGTTCTTCTAGGGTTTGAGAGATACTTAATCGCAACCGAATCAATCAACGGTCCACAAGCCATGTTCCTTTCATTTGCAACGGTTTCGGGCCGTACTCGAAATTCCCATTTGGTACTAGTCCTGAAATTTTGCAAATTTAATCTGTAAAACTAATAATATTTTCCGAATTTGGCTTATTCTTTTCAATTGAATGAAGGATGAGATAATTAAATTGAACTTAAATAAAATGAATCGAACTAAAACTTAATCGTGGCAAGAACAAAAACATATTGAAATTTACTTAAACTTGATAAAACTGAAATTTATATCAAAGTAATTAAAACTTATTAATAGTTAAACTTAATTAAAATTTATTGAAATCTAATGAACGAGTTGAAACTTATTTAGGGAATAATTGACAAATTAACTACTTTGAATATGACTCGTGCTTAATGGGCAAAGATGCTTGTCTTGATTACCATATTAAAGCA
>CAOJBJ010884749.1:0-16379 GCA_948291685.1 Euphorbia celastroides
AATTTCATTTGAAGTAAACTGTAAAAGAGTAGGACCATATATAATATAGTTTACAAGGTTTCTTTGATTGACTTCTGATGATTTTGTGAATAAAATCTTCTTCTAGCCACCGTAGCCTTCGTCTCCGTCACCGTCGTTCACCTACAAACACAGGGGTTAGGACCGGGGGTGTCCTTTGGGGGACTCTCCGATGCCTAAGTCAGTAAAGGGTTTTTGAGAGGTGAAAAGAACAGAACTTTAGCTAGGGTTTAAGAATTTCATACCTCATTACCTTAGACTCTTGGATATTTATAGGTGCTGATCTCACCTTGTTTGGGAAATCCGAATCTCACTAGGATTCGGCTACTTAGGCTTTTCCCGATTAACTCGGAGTTAGTTCCTCTTTAGGACTCAATTAATGCTCCTTCCTTGCTGAACAAGGAAAATAGAATCTTTTACGGATTAGGAATCTATGTTGCCTAAACAACAAACTTCCCTTTTATACGCTAAACCGACTCAACTAACATCATAGTCTTGAGCCGTTATTTAATCTATTGCTGCTTTTCAGCTTTATTCAGCGCTCCCCGCCAAGCCACAAATGACTTGGCTGAGACGGTTCTTTAACCGCCTGGAATAATTCAGTCGGTATTTTGCTGATAATACTATCAACTTCGGAGTCTAAAAGAGTGTTTTTATTTTATTTAATACACAAACAAATAATGCAACATAAATTCAATTTAATCAAATCTTGAACGACAAGAAAGTTAGAAAAGGTTGACTTTTTCTATGTACGTGTATGCTTGATTGCTCTCTCAAGTCTCTTACAAAACAACATGAATAAAATTTAGAGAAAGCAGATTTTAAGGAATAAATTGGAGTGCATTTAGATGCATAAGGCCTTAGTAAAATAACTAAAGAAATGAGGAAGAGAATTAGCAAAGGACTTAGTTTGGAGACCACTTGAAATATACAAGAGACTGGAAGTTTGTATACTTGCTAACGCTGAATAATTTTTTATTTACAGTTCACTATGTCGTTTTTGACCAATTATAATCTCTGTTTTTTAGTTTGTTTGTCAAAACGGCTTCAATGAGCTAATCTGCATTTTTTCGGTTTAATTCCAAGTTTTCAATTATTAGTACAAGTATACAGGCAGTCTTCAATGGGGCAATTTGTCCCATATACTCATTTAAATTTTATGTATTTGGTATTTGTTTTGAAATTGTTATTTCAAAATTTGATATATCGTTTTGACAATATATTTCAAATTTAAACAATACGTTTTTTATTTCACCTTGATTATGAGAATTGTCTTATTTAAAAAAAAAAAAAACAATATACAACTTTTAAGAAAAAAATGAAAATTAAGTTTCTTTTTCTTAAAAGAGAGCGCATTGAAAGAAAACAATTCTAAATTAGTCTTATTCATTAGGGGGAGCAAATTTGGTTTCGGTCCAAAAACCGGACCGAACCAAAAATCACATAACAAAAATGTTAGTTACAAATACCGAACAAAAATAATTAGGTTTGGTTCGTCTGATCCAATACAAAATTAAATTATTTTTAATAAACTATTCTAACGATTTTTTAATCGCATTTTTCATTAAAAATATTTATCTTACTTTAATCGTTTCCTTACTTTGATTTAATTTGTTTCTAAAGGCAAATTTATAGTGTTGGCGCTTGTTGGAGCAATTACGTACACTGCTTAATTTTTCCCTACCTCAACGTTAGTTAGTCGAAGACAAGAAAACAAACAAGATTTCCCATTTCATCATAAGCATTAAGGAAGCAAACGACGCCGTTTTAAATAAAAAGAAAAAAAAAAGGCGGCGCTAAAAACAACCACCAAAACGCACATTATTTACTAACGGTCAAAACGCAGACAAGTACAAACAAAACGATGCATCAATTGAGAAGAGAAATCATCAACGTATAAAATGAATATCTTTCATTTGCGCTCCATCATCGTCTCATTAGTTTCTTCTTCTCATCTGAAAGAGAGGAAGAAAACAGAAGAAAAGGTGTTGCCTTTGCTGCTCTTTCCTCTTCTTGATTCTTTCCCTCATTTTTTTCAAGCTTTCCACCTTCGATTCCATGGCTTCCAATCTGAGTTTTCAAGAGCTTTGCAGCTTTCATTCAATTGATCGCAGTGCCTACACAAGATTGGCTCTTGATTTGGGGTTGGACTCAAATCTTGCTGTGAGAGTTGTTTCGTTTTGGTTGTTTCTTGAAAGGAAGGGGTATGGAGACTTTGTGCAGATGATGTTAAAGCTCTCAGATCGATTGCTTTATGGTTTTGCCATGGAAGCTGTTGCTGGGTTACATTGTTTGGCTTCTGAAGAGTCTAATTATCAGAATCTCGAATTCCCTTTGATGCGTTCTCTTGTGAGTGCAGATTTCTCTATCGTTGAATTCGTTCAAGATAGAGTAAAATCCTTGAATTCAATTGAACGGTGTTTCGAGATGCTTCGTGATCGGGTGTTATGCGATCTAATGGCAGCAAATCAACGGTCTTTCGGGTTTCAGGATCAGCTCGTCCCGGGCAATGGGTTTCCAGTCGCCAATGGGGCTCAAATCCCGCCTTTGGTAAATACCGACAGTGGCGGAGCCAGGACCGGAGCTCGGGGGGACAATCCGGCCGGCTATTGTCAACCGCCGACGAAAAATTTCGATCAAGTATTTCGACCAACATGTAATTTCAACTCAAACATGTGACAAATGCAAATTGAACATGAAAAATGAACATCAAAATAAAAGGCATTTGGGGGGGAGACAAAATTACCGACGTGATTAGGGTTTTAACCCCTTTCTTCTCTTCTTCCCCGACGTGATTAGGGTTTTAACCCCTATCTGAAATTTCCGGCGGCCACTTTGGGAGGGGACAAAATTACCAGACCTCTAAAGGTTCCCGGTCGCTGGGGGGGACACCCGCCCCCGCCGGACCCTCTCTCCCGCCGCCACTGACTTTGCACCTTCAAGTTTGAAAATGATCCATTACCCCTCTCAAGTTGGCGTAAAGCATCTCCAACCCCACTTCATTCTCTGTGGGAATGAAGTAATTTTTCTTCAACCCAACTTCAAATTCTAACTTCATATTTTGAAGTATGAATATTGTTACTTCGAATTTGAAGTAGCAATATTCATGCTTCAAATTTAAATTAATATTATCTTTATTACTTTTTTATTTCTTCATATGTTAAATGTTGTTTGATTGGATGAGATGGATAAAATAATAATATAAAGTTAGGTGAGAATTGATAAAATAATAATACTTTATTTTGAAGTAGATATTAGAGTAAGGTTTGAAGTAATGGTTGGAGAATGTGACACTGTAGCAACTCTAAATTATGGGAAATTATATTGAGCACCTGGCTTTTTACACCCTTCCTCAATCCAACCATTGAATGTGCAATAAACGAGTAATTAATTAAGTGTAAATTAAATTTCAACAGTTGGATTGAGGAAGGGTGTAAAAAGTCAGGCGCTCAATATAATTTCCCATAAATTATAAAGTCAAATGAGATTTGAAGTAAAAAATGGTTGGATAGGATTGGATACCCTCAAGTTTGAAAGGGTCCGATTACCCTCTCAATGACACGTGTCAAAATATTACTGGTTTGACTTTCCAAAGAAGTAAATTTTTTTATTTTTTTAATCCAATCAGCAGTTTACACGTGTTATCGAGGGGGTAATGAGTCCTTTTTTCCAAACTTGAGGGGGGTAATGGGACCATTTACCAATTTAAAAGAGGTAATGAATCATTTTCAAACGTAAGAATGCAAAACAGCAAAAACTGCTAACTCGGAAAGGTTTTTGATACATTTGACCTTTTTAATAACAAACAAGTGAAGAGCCATAACAAAGTTAAGTACACCGATTCAGTTGACACATTTAGAGGCTCCACCAGCCAATATTATTAACCCAGAGAAAATATCATTAAGATAAGTCGCTATATTTGTTTATCAAAATCAAAGAAATAAGTTTGCCTTTGAAATCTTTTCTTAAAATGATTTCAAAGTTAGACCTCTCATTTTGTTGGTGAAAAGGGCCACTTTCTCTTTTCCTTTTTTCTTAAAAAATAACTCTAACTATAATGTTATATTATACTCACAAAAGAGATCCATTTATCAATCTAAGAAAAGTATACTTAGATTAAAAAAATAAAATAAAAGAGAGAGAGAAACACAACTATATAATACTTATTACTATATATGTAACCACTATAAGTAACAAAAATGTTTTAGAAGAAAAACAGATTTCGATATTAAAAATGTGTCTGTCTGGAAGTTAAAACAATATAAACACTAAATAAGTCAAAAGACAGGTTAGATTTTGCACGATAAGAATAATTTTGAAGTACATAAAAAAAACTTACTCTATATAATAACAATATACACGTACATACTGAAAAGTTTGTAACAGGAACACTAAAAAATTATCCAATAAAAAGTAGTCTAGGGCAAAAAAAACTCGTATTACTATTGAAAAAAATTAGGTTAATTACAAAATCTGTCTTGTATTTTGATAAATTTTTAAAAAGATGTATGTTTTATTTTTTTTCGTGAAACGGGGTCTATGTTTTAAAAAAGTTAACCAAAAAGTTTTTCAATAGTAAGTTATATTATGAAATGGGATAATCATATTTCATTATGTTATGAAATTTTGTTGGTTAGTTAATAAAAATATAATACACATTAGTACAAATTTTGAAATTTTTTAAAAAGTGTAGATTTTTTTTATGATTTTTTAACATTTATTGTTATCCTTTAATTAAAAAATGTCTTCACTTCATAAAAAATTTCAAAAATTTGCACTATCATGTATTATATTTTTGTTAACTAACCTGCAAAGTTTCATAGTAAAATGAACATGATTACCTCATTTCATAACATAATTTAGTATTGAAAAACTTTTTTGTTAACTTTATGAAAACACAGATCATTTTTGTGAAAAAAATAACAGACTTCTTTTTGAAAATCTGTTAAAACACATGACAGATTTTTTTTAGGTTTTTTTAATCTATTGTCAGACTTTTGTTATTTTTAACTTATTTTTCATTTAGTTTTCAGTTCACAATTATTTAAACAAGTTTAATTTTTTTTATTAATTGAGATAATAATAATGATAATAAATAATAAACATTAATTGAAAGGAACTTCAACTTTTAGTCATGTATAATAATAATAATAATAATAATAATAATTCATTACACCATAAACGGCTTGTAGCAACCCCGACTTAAGGCTTGTATAAAGTGGTAAAAAAGTTACTATAGAAAAATAGGTTACTCTTTTATAAAAAAAAGATAAGTTTTTTCTCTCTTGTCTAAAATCATTTAAACAACTCTTTTTTTATATCACAATTTGATATATGGTTGTCATTACTCACACATTTTATTAGAAAGACAACTCTTTTCAAGCAATCTTTTTTTATATACATTTCAATAGACCATATATGGTTAGTAATTTAAGTATCAATATATTAATGTAATTAATTTCTGATTTTAAAGATTTTAAGTTTGAAACACATTTCAATTCAATGTAATTTTTAATAAAAAAATCATTGTTCAGTGAATTATACCGCTGAAATGAACCGTGAAACAAGTAACTCACAAAAGACAAGTTGGGTGGTTTTAGTGGGAAATTTTGGTTGGGACAAAAGTACGGTAATGACAGCTTATTTTGAAATGAATGAAGTGAAGAGATATGTCATATGTATAAGAAATTATTAGTATAATGGAATGTTTTTGATGTTGATTGACGAGATTGGGATTTTTTATTAGTGCTTCTGACAAAAGCTATGGCTTGCTTTCAATAAGCTATTAGTTTTTTCCCATCTCGAGACCTGTGTGAAATGTGGTTCATAGTTATGTATGCTAAATAATTGGTTTTAATATACCTTTTCGTTATGTGATTATTAACAAGATATTAGGTGTCTCTTCCCTTAATTACCTCTCCTTAGTTATGTTGGAGCTTTCATAATAATAATAATAATAATAATAATAATTTCTAACAATTGAGTGTTAATTCAATTGGTACTTCTATCAATGTATAGGTGAAAGGTTGTAAGTTCAAAATTCAGCTTCCTCAAACTTTATATAATTATTTAAATAATAATAATAAAAATAATCTGTTCCAATCAGTTACGGTTTACCCCTTTAATCTTTAGTCCTTAATTAATTACTAATAATAATATTTGATATTAGGGATTAATTTTCATCTTTCAGCCATATTCCACGTGTTTTTCTTTTACTTTTACATGTCTTGTAATCGTTTATCATATGAAGTTTTATTAATACTAAGCAAAGTTATTCTTTTTTAAAAAAATTGTCTCATATGAATTTACTTTAAATTACATTAAATTGAAAAAAAAATCTCCAACTCAAGCCATATTACACATGTTTTTCTTTTACCTTTACATGTCTTATAATTGTTTATCATGTGAAATTTTATTAATACTAAGCAAAGTTATTATTTTATTCATACTATTTTTTCATTATTGGATGAGCGGTTCATCATCTAATCCAATTGTGAGATGGACATGATGATGTTTATTTTATTTAAAATAAAGTGTCTGTGTATAAACAATAATTTCTTTTTTAAAAATATTTGAATCATATTAATGTTTACTATCTATCTTTTGGTCAAGTGGATAAACAGTAGAAACTAAACTAAAAAATCGAGCTTCAAAAGAAGCATACATAAATGTTTGTGATATCCTTCTCCGCTTCTCAATTCAATAATACTATAATAAAGTCATTATTTAATTATTTTTATAAATACAAAATAACTTTTACAAAGTATTCTGATAAATGTGCCCATTTGTTAGTGACAATTATTGCAAATTATTAATCGTTAATTTATAATTAGAGAAAGGTGGGAGGATAGATCAATCCATTAAGATTATAAACTCCGCAGGGTCTAATCACATCACTAACAGAGTTTGCCGATGTAACGAGGATGTGGGGATATAAATTATGATTAACGCATATTTTAATTATTTTCTTGGCCAATTAACCACTTTATGTAACCCTCACCTTTAGTATAGATGTTGCTAATAGATGTTAGTTATTATTAATTATTTTTTGTCTTCCGAAAATTAAAACAGTCATAACCAAATATTTATAATTATAGTACAATGAAATATACGGGAATTACCAATCATCTCCTTAGAGTTTAGAGCTTTTTAAAGCATAACACAACATCTTGCCATGCTTTTGTTTATTTTCCTTTAATGTTTGAGACAAAGGCATATGAAACATCACTCAAACTTTTCTTTTGTAATATGCTTTTAGGATTATCATGTAACTTTGTGTCTACATTTTCCTTTTGTTTTCTAGTATTTAATTCTGAATCAAACCTCTTATCATGTAACTTTTTGTCTACATTTTCCTTTTCTTTTCTGGTATTTAATTTTGAACCAAACCTTGTTTAGTTCACAAGTGTGCATTGTTTCTCTATGGCAGCTAAGCTTTAAGATCTGTAACACTTTGTTGCTCCCCAAAATCAAATGCTTTTGCTAAGGTTTGTTTATTGTTCACTTCACATCTTTATTTGTGATTATAAGCTTAGTCCATCTCATTTTACTCCTCGATTTTCGATTCCGGTGAGTAGGTTTGGCCGATTTTGTTGGCTACTTAGAATCAATCCTAGAACCTGTTAAACAAGTTATCTGGGAATTTACTTTCTGCCATTCTTGTTCGGTTTTTTGAAGGACAGAAAATCTGCTAAACATACAGTCGGTTACTTCATCTAGCTGTGAAATATGAATCATTTGGATTCAGAAAGATCAAAACTGTGGAACACGAGTTCAAGCCTCACACCATCACAGGAAAGAGGAACAACAACAGACAGTGAAGCTCCATGGAAGAACTTTGGAACACCGATGAATGCAATTGCCTTTGGTTTTATAGCAACAGCTATACTAATATCTATGTTTTTAATCATGGCCATTTTCGAGCATTTATTTAGGCCAAATCCTCCATCTCCAACATCTCAAGAAATGAGAGCAAACAGGCCTTCGGAGTCGAACAAACTTGGAAATCAACAGACAGTAAGTCACTGAACATCTGCAGATCCCTTTTTTTGCAGTTTTTTTTTTCCAAAAGTTGGAATTAATGAACTTGTTATTCGGGTTTTTTTCGGAAATTTATGACAGGCTAGAAAGACAACAAGATATGCATCGGAATACTCGGTAGTGATGCCGGGACACAAGTATCCAACATACATTGCACAACCAGCTCCACTTGCTTGTCCAAGAGAAGGGATACATTGGCCTAATCATCAACACATAAACCTCGAATTTACTTAAAATTGATATATGCCTAATGCTATTTGTACCTGAAGAATTATGATTCAATGGTATCATACTATAAGTTGTACATGATGCTTTTTAGCTACTTTCGCTGGATGTTGAACAACAGAAGGCGCATATTCTCTTTTATTACAACCAGGCCAACTGCAAATGTTTCTGTAATTCCGAAAAATTGACCTTTTCACAAGCAGCTTATTCATTCTTAACACAAATTATAAAAATGTGGCTGGCTGATTTGTCAGGACACCGGGAGAGAAATGGAATTGTAAAATATGACAGTTCCATTGCCTTTAGAAATAGAATTAAGAGATTCGCTAGCCAATTTGAAATAGAAAACAAATATTACTGACCCTATTTAATAAATACAAAAATAGAAAAAAAAAATACGATCTCCCTTAGTTCGATGATGTGATCTTAACTGGCATAAAAGAATAGATATTCCCCTCTACCAGGAAAATCTCAAATTGAATTTAAAAACACTTACAAAAGCTATCAGAAAAATCGGAACGAACAATACTCATTTAACAGATTGAAGGTACCAACTCGAAGAATGTACAGTAGAAGCAAAATTACATCACAACACCAAAAACATCAACAATATTACAACAATTTGCCAACCCCAACCACTTGTCAAACCCAGACACCTTTCTGCATTCACAATCACCAATATGTAAGAAGACGACTGCTAGTTATCAGGCTCCAGATCTTCATCAGGCACCATAGTCAACAAGGAATACTTAACCCGGAGGGAAACCCGGGCTTTCTCAACCACCAACTGGGCCCCCGAAACCACCCAATAGCCCGGCGTTTCCTGCGGGCCCCTCGCCATCTCCGCTGTGTCAACAAACTTAAGAAGCTTCGGGGTCTGAACAGGCACCGGTGGGCCCCCAGGGTACACCGCTGAGTTTATATTCACATCAGCGGGCTTCGGGGGCAGCTTCTGGACCGCTGTGAAGTGGTGGCTTATCAATGTCGAGATGAGTCCCGATTTGTGAGCCAATCCCGGCGATCCATCCCACTCTGGGTGCTTAACCAATACTGCTCCGAACACGGTTGAGAATTTCAAGCGCAGAAAGAGGACGTTTTTGAACCCGGAATTCTCGACCACTAACTGTGCTCCGGTTACTATGGCTAGATCGTCGGTGGACTCCATGGGGGCAGTGTAGATGTGAGAGAAATTTTTCCACTGGACTTTCTCATAGAACCGGCGATCGGGGGACTCTTGGGAGAAATTGCTGCTTGGATTGTCGGTGAGTTGGAAGACCTTTGGTAGAGAGGAAAGGTGCTGTAAATGTATGGCTAAGCGGTTGCTTCTTTTGCCTTCGAGAAAAAGACGAAGACCAGTCACTGGCCTCTTGCCTACATCAACCTGTACAGATATTTCAAGTGGTCGGGTTTTAGGAAAATGATTAAAGAGACAAACAGAGAGAAATAGCATCTAAAGAACCAAAAAAAAAACAATGGTGCAGAAAATAATCAAGAAAAGCAGGTTGGTGCAACCAAAATTGCTTCTGGCCGTGCTTCACTAAGACATCATTAGCATACCGAATGATTCAATCCGTAAGGCTCTACATTCTAAACTGCTGAATTAACAAAAAATAAATTGCCACGATTTAGAGCCCTGGTGGTTAAAATAAGCAGAGCAAGCTGCTGAGATTGATCAGGAAATATGTGAATCCCATCTTTTTGGACTTCTGAAAGCAGAATTTGACTTTCTGTTAGGGGAGAACGAAGCAGCAGGGAAAAAACAAGTCGAAAAAGACATCAGAAGGGTATCACTATCAAATGTTAAATTGACGTGTAAAAATGCCTTCATTTTTGGAACAAGGTTTGGCAACTTGTTCTTCTAAAGATCCCAACACAATAAAGAAAACAATTCTAGTCAAAACTATTTAATTCATTCAAGTATGTATAATGATATTACACGCTACATCAGCAAGGAAAACAACATGGGTAGCATATTTGGACGCTAAAAATGCTATACTAAGCGGCATGAACAGAAATTCTAATCATCAGTAAGAATGGCATTTATAATTTTTGTAATTGAACTCCCCTGAAATAGAATGACTTACCGGAGTGGTGTTAACATAAAGCTTAGGTCCCAGGAGACTAAACTGTAAAGATGGATTACTTTGCTGCTTTCTTTGGGGACCGAGGGGAAGATCGCTAAAAACAGGTGCCCATTGCCTAGACAGCTGGAATTCCAAAAACTGGTGCAGCTCCTCAATTGGGGGCTTATCTGGAGAGGCGAATCAAATTAATAAAGCAGTAAAAGAATACATCTCGTAGAAATAATTACAGAAATTATTAGGTAAAATAATATATACGGATCTTAACATGCATCAAAACAATGACGAGATGACCTTGAGGGGGAAAGAATTCAGTAAAGAGCATGAAATGCAGATCAATTTTCAGTCAGATTTACTCACATCTTAAGTAAAGATTTATGGCATGGCTCAAAAATCCACTCCCGGGCACTCCATTCAACAGAGATGTAATTGGGATGAAGGACATTGAGATTACATCGGGCTCAAATTGCACAGTTTGCAGCCACTCACTATGCGATAGCCCTTTATTATCATTGCCGCCTCTTCTTTTGTAAATCCTTACAATATCCTGCCATTACAATGACCCAAAAAATTACTATTTTGATAAGAACTGCAACACTTCAAATGGGCTTTCGCCTTTCGCTAAGAAATCAAGAATTATCAAGACCGCTGAAATAACAATACAATATCAAAAAAAAACTGACTGATAAGCACACCTCCTTGTGAGAATAAGAGCTCGAGGGACTAGTATCAGCAAACCTCAGTCGATGCTCCCTGCTTTCCATCTGAAACAGAAAATGAGTACATCAATGCCTTGAATAGTTCATATCAATTAAGCATATGAATATCTTTCATCTATTTTTAAATATTGTGCCCATCAAATATCAGTTTCTTTCTTTACCATAACAATAGTTTATCAAGTAAACTGGCCTCCAACTTCCAGCTGCTGTTACTGCTTGTTTTATTTGTGCAATGTTGTTAAACTATGACACAAACTTTATGGATTAATGAAAATAAATCAGAGATTCCAAATGTTGTTGACAAGAAGAAAATCTAATGCTCAAATTCAAAAGTAAAAGCACACTTTACTCAACCAATGTGCAACAAACCTTGTTATTCGAGTAAACTTGTTCGGAAGCAAAGTTACACTGTTCATTGGTATCTAAAAACCTCTTATCAGCTATATCCTTCAATCTCTTTTGTATATCAGCAGGTTGAAGAACTGATGAATGGTTTTGTTTCAAATATATGACATCCTTGCCACCCATCTTCACACCGACAATAATATGAGTGCCAAAGGTATCAATAAACCTACAACAATTAACTTATAGTGAGTACCTCTAGCTTCAAATCAATATGGGTTGCCTTTAAGAAATTTAAATGTCAGCAAATTTTCTACCTCGAGGTGTAAATATTTATTTAATGCCACAATACAGATTGCAAATGTGAGGTTTCGCATTTGCGACAGACTTCTAATGTTCAATTAGAAGAAGGTGCATAAGCTAAAAAGTATTCGTGCTAACTCAAGGAACCGAACGAAAGCTTACACTTAAAGCTAAGATCCACTAGTGGCTTTTATATTATTCTAGAAACTCTCATGCACACTTTTTCCTCTTGGGTTTCAAGCAGGTAAAACAAAAGAGTCCTCTACCATGTGTTGAAATTTAATCAAACAAATGGACCTGGCATGATCGATCACTAGTTCCACAAGGCTCTGATATCATGTCTTGAAACTAAGTAACCCAAAAGCTTAGTTGATAAGTAAAGTCAACCAATAGCTTTTATATTGTTTCTAGCAACTATATAGAACGACAACAACAGAAATAAGCCAGCACAGAGAACATCGTTTCTACAAAAAAATATAGGTTCATAAACTATGAGAAAACATGTAAAGAATGAAAGGTATAGTTGCAAAATATAAAAATTATTAAACATGTATTTATACAATTTAGAAAATAGAAGAATAACGCATTAATTAAAAGGAACATCTTTGAAGTCTAAAAGAAAGCACTAGAAAGTTGCAAATTGGTTAGGATACAAGTGAATTGTATGCAGATTTGAGTACGAAGTGCAGAAATTAGAGGGATAATCACAAGTATTAGATTAATTGTATTTCCTTATCTGAATACTATAATCTCTATATATACTCAACTTTCTCTATCAATACAATACACGCATCCACTATGTGGCAAAGGTCTTAGCCTAATGGTTGAGAGTGAATCTAAGATCCTAGAGGTCTAAGATTCAAGTCCATATATGGATGAGGTGGGGTTTTTCCTTTGTAGTGATGTAGGCAAAATTGCGCAAATTTTACAAAAAAAAAATACAAGCAAGATATTTATAATTTAGTTTTTACTATCCAACACAATTATTGATTCAGAATATTAACTAAAAAGGAAATTTTTGTTTAGAGTGGCAAACCGAGGCGGCAACCAAAAATTTTATGGATAATTTGCCTGATACGTTTTCCCTAATTACGCAAGCAAACAATTTTCCAACTACTATTATTCAGGGAAACGACCTAGAACAGTTTTTTAGCGGTTTCTGCGAAACAATCCTAATCTAATCTCATCAATTGACTGAAAATAACTTTGAAGAGTAACTTCACTAGTGTTAAGGGAGAGGAAAACACATAACTTCATCAGAAAATTGAAAACCGGTGAGTTATAAAGTTTATAAACTCATCATTTGACTGGTGAAGCCTTACTTCACTAATGCTTGGGGTGAAGAAAACACATATAAATTGATCAGAAAAAAAAAATAGATGAGATGCAACATTGTGATCTCGTCATTTGACAGAAAATAGTTGTGCAGACTTACTTTGCTAATGCTGCCGGTTCCCATGATGAAGGAACAGCCTTTCTAACATGATCACGAAGTACCATTTGTGACTTTTCTAATGCAGCCGTATAAAGAGTAATAAATACCCCATCGAAAGCAAGGGTTTTGGTGTTAGCAGCATCTTTCTGCCAAACACCCGTGAATTCAAACATGGTATTAAAGAGGCCAGAGGGAATTTTTCCAGTCAATGACATTTCTTGGTTAAATTGCTCTGACATCTGAGATGAAGAACAAACACCATAAAGATGAGAAATGGGATAGTAGATTAAACCAAAAATAAAATGGACAGTCGAAATGTAATGATTATCTTTCATAAATAAACCCAGAATGTAAGCACGCCCACAATGACAGGAAAAGGAAATGAGAAAGAAAAGATCCACAAAATATGGATATAAGGTAATCCCAAGACCCAAATCCAAATGCTAAGATAAACCTTACATAAAATGCTAGAAACCTTGATGTCTCATATTCCCACAGAGGAACTCATAACTTAAAAGGATGAGAGCAGAAAAGATAAAATGTATGGTCTCAACAATGATTCCGGAATGATGCAGGATTGAATGAAGAAGGAAAAGCACAGTAAAAGCAGCAGAATGCAAAATGAAAGTTTTACCTATTCTGACCATGCAGAAGAACAATGGAAAATAAATGTGAATCCACATAAATGAAAGTTAAATTTAATGGTAATCACGGCTAAATACAGATAGAAAATATTACTTGCTGAAATGTGAGAACATCCGACTTAAACCTAATTCTCTCCCCTTTGTCACACTTAATTGATTTTGGCACATTTTGGATTGAAATCCCTCCAGGCAAAACGATCTCTCTACCGCCATCTTCATCAATCTCAATTAACTGTGAATGCTTTCCATTTCCTTTGCAGTATTTCAGTCTCAAATCAGCTGAAACATCATATCCGCACCCAATGGATGCAATTGCAATCTCAGCTGCCTTGGGAGCAGGACATCTAAGTGCCATTATATCTGGCACTTCACCATAAATCGAACCAATCCCTACATGAATTCCACAAAACACATGTAAATCTAACCCTCAAGTCAACCTAAGTAAGTACATTTCAAGAGTTCAGAACATATGGGCATCTCAAATCAAGTAAAATTCGTGACTTTAATAACTAGTATGCATCAACTAATCAAAGAGTAAACAGCATATAAGTTTCGAATTTCACACAATTCTTACTAAATATAAATAATCAAAACCTACTGTATGTCACCTCAGGCTAAACCAATTTTTGTAGCGGTGGCACAACAACTAGATGAAAATCCTACTTCATAATAAAGCATAAACATCAAAAGAAGATGACGCAACATTCCACGCATTACTGAAATTGATAACAGATCTTCCATATGAAAGAACAGATACAACAAAGTGGAAATTGAAGGAAGTTCCGTACATTTCCTGACGAATAAAAGTGAGCGAGAGCTCTCCTCCGATTGATTTCTTCAGAAAGCTCAAATCAAGGGGAAACAAGATTGCAAATTGAAGCAAATAAAGCAAAGCATCTTGGGGCAAGCAGCGCTAGAAGAAAGAGGTATAATTTTAACACCTGATTCCCAGGTGGAATTCTGTCGAAGGGACTAGGAGAAGAGCAGAGAGAAACCCTAAAAGAGATGAAAGAAAGTAAAAGGAGAGTAAAGAACAAGTAATAAAACAGTTTGACTAAACATTAAAAAAATAGAAAGAAACAACCAAGATGAGATTCTATTATTGAAAATTGGTAAAATGCATGAAAACTACTTGACTAAAGTCAGCCCCAACTTTTAAATGTTTTGCAGGTTCATTTGTGGTACATGAACACCGACCACATTTCTTTCATCGTCATCAATAGCTTCTACCCTGTATAATTTACACAATTCACAAAAATCTACTTTCTCCGCCGTCACTCATTTCATGGGTTTCTCTTGCTTTTATTTACAGGCTTGTTACCCTTCTCATTTTCATCATGTATTAGTGTTTGAAGGATATTGGTTTCATATGGCTCCTTCGTTTTTGCAAGATTCTAGTCCACCGATGTAGGCGTAGTTGTAAATGTTCTATAAAAATCCAACCCTACTAAGTAAATCGAATGCAGAGCCTCAAACTATGCTTCTTCAGTATGAATATTAGCAAGCAGAAACCTTCATTTACTTATCAAATAATAATTGTTATGTTTCAATTTATGCTTTGTATATAATAATAGTAATCATTGTATATTGTCAATATACATTTAAGTATCATTTTTTCTTCTTAAGAAAATAACATATCCTAATAAATAATCTATTATCATTATGAATTGATATCAACTATTTATGATATAAGGCATAGTTTAAAGGGTCATTGTTTCAACAAAGTCAGATAGAAAAATACTCCGCTTTTTATTCCATATTCCATGATCTCATATTTCATGATTATATTGGATATCAAACTTTTTATTTTGCATATGTATTATTTGTTAATAGAAAATATATCTGTCGTACTCAAGTTTTATATTTAGTTATATTTATATTATAAAATATCTATGTTATAAATTTAATTACTTTAAACTATAATTATGATAAAAAAAATTTGTCAACTTTGAATTATACAACTCATTGTCATTAATTCAATTTCTAATATGTTATGGGTATTTAGTTCAGCGACTAAGAAATAAATCCATTATCGGCACCAAATGGGTATCACAACAAGCTGGATGAAGAAGGAGTTGTAGTCCGAAACAAAGCTCGAATAGTTGCTCAAGGCTATAATCAGCAGGAAGGAATTAACTATGAAGAAACCTTTGCACCAGTCACGAGATTAGAAGTCATCAGAATCCTGTGTGCTTTTGCATCTCATTTGGGATTCAAATTATACCAAATGGATGTGAAAAGTGCCTTTCTAAATGGCTACATTCAAGAGGAAGTCTATATCAAACAGCCTCCTGGTTTCGAAGACCCAAAACATCCAGATTATGTCTTCAAGCTGAAGAAAGCACTCTATGGACTGAAGCAAGCCCCAAGAGCATGGTATGAAAGACTAACTGGTTTTCTTTTGCAGAAAGGATATAACAGAGGAAAATCTGACACTACTCTTTTCATCAAGAATCGAAAAGATAAAGTCCTATTAGTTCAAATCTATGTGGATGACATCATTTTCGGAGCCACTGATGAGAAGATGTGTGAAGAATTCAGCAAGCAAATGAAGAGCGAATTCGAGATGTCC
>CAOJBJ010886036.1:0-10046 GCA_948291685.1 Euphorbia celastroides
GTGATTTTTAGTGAAAATTGGCCATTTTAAGCCAAAATGGATGGTGAGAAAAGGTGGAGAATTTTACCTTGTCGGCAGTCAATCCACTTCTCAGTTCCAGATTTGTTCAATTAAACTTTTAATTCAAGTTTTAAATTTAACCGGGCAGCAATTCGATTATGCAATTCGAAATTAAGACTCTCAAGTTTTGACAGAAAGCTTCGAAAAGATCGAATTAGGACTGGGGGGTTAAGAAAAGACTAGTACTCCGAATAGTCTGGTGCAGAGAATTCAGAAAACCCGAATCCCCTATATATAGGCGAAATGTCGGTTACTGTTCATCCGGCGCTCGGCCCGAATGCTGCAGCGCCGGAGACGGCGTTGCAGCGCCGGCGCCATAGCGCCATGTATGGCGCTACGGCGCCAAGAACGGCGCTGCGGCGCCGGCGCCGTAGCGCCATGTACGGCGCTACGGCGCCGCGGCTAGCGCCGGCGCTCGGCGCCGGAGCTACCCCGGAGGCTAGCTCGGTGCAATTTTCCGCGTTTTTCGCGATTTGTGGGAGTTTCGGACCCCCGAAAATTATTCCGAGACCACTTCTGTGATCCTCGTTCCGTTGCGGACGTTTTGAGTGGTATATTGGCATGCTTCTGGAGATTTTCACCGGAGCTGCAATGTGTACTTCGATTGGCTCTTTGAGCCGGAAAATCGAGTATTCACAATAACATGCGATGATAACTATAAACACCACAAAAGAGAACAACCTGATTCAAAAAGTGGCCTGATCAGGAGTGTTGTATTCCTTTTTGCATTGCTGCTACTCCCCAGGGAAGAATTTCTTGAGGGTTGCAGCGTTCCAAGTTCTCAGGACTTCCTTTCCCTCCATGGTTTGGAGTTTGAAGGTGTTGGGCCCTATTTTGGTTTTGACGCGGTAAGGGCCTTTCCAGTTGATGCCAAATTTCCCTTGCCCTTCTCGAGCTCTCGAGGTCTCTGTGCTTCTCAGCACTAAATCCCCAATTTGAAAGGTTCTTGGGTGGATCTTGCTGTTGAACAGTGATGCCAATTTTTTCTTATAAGCATCCATTATGAGTTGAGCTCGCTCTCTGATTTCTTCTGGCGAGTCCAGGTTGGCGCGTCGGAGCTCACTATTGGTGGTCTCATTGTCGAAGAGAAGGACTCTCTCCGTTGGGGTTCCAATGTCTGCGGGTACTATTGCCTCTATGCCATAGGTTAGCAGGAAGGGGGTTTGCCCTGTAGCTGTCCTCGGGATGGTTCTGTACGACCACAAGATGTTAGGGAGCTCATCGACCCAAGAGGCTTCGCTCCTCATGAACCTCGCTTTTAGCCCTTCAACAGTTGTCCGATTTGTTACCTCGGTCATACCATTAGTCTGGGGGTATGAGACCGAGGTAAATCGTAAGTGAATGTACAAGCTCTGACAGTAGGCCTTGAAAGTTTCACAATTGAATTGGGTCTCATTATCTGTGATGACAATGTGTGGGATCCCAAACCTGGTGATGATGTTCTTGTTGAAAAACTGTATGACTTGGTGGGGGAAATGGAGGATCGGGGTTCTGCCTCTACCCATTTTTAAGAAATAATTTACCGCCACTATGATCCACTTCTTCTGGTATTGATCTATGGGCATGGGCCCGACGATGTCTATTCCCCAGGTCGAGAATGGCCAGGCCGATCTGATTGGCGTTAACATCGTGGCCGGGGTTCTGATATTCCTCGCGTACGTTTGGCATTCTTTGCACTTTTGAATGAGCTCTTGTGCATCTTTTCCATAGTGGGGCCAATAGACTTCCCATAGCTTGGCTTTTGACACTATCGAATCATTCTTCTCGTGGCCCCCGCAGATACCCTCGTGCACCTCGTGTAATATGTAATCTGCATCCTCCTTCCCTACGAACTTTCTCCACGGGTGGGAGATTGATCTCCTGTACAAATGTTCTCCGATGATGGAGTATTGAAAAGATTTTCGCACTATCTTCTGGGCTTCCGCAGGATCTTCAGGTAGGTCGCCCGTGACCAAGTACCTTTTGATTGGAGTGTACCATTCATGCTCTATGTCTATGGCCAGGAGTTGGGTGGTTGGTTCGGTACTGGGATGCTCTTAGCTGAAGAATCCATTAAGTAACCTGTTTTCTCCTAGTGGGTCTGATGCTGCTTTGGCCAAGCGATCTGCTTCCACGTTTTGCTCTCTTTGAATGTGCATGATTTCTAGCACTGTTTCTCCTTTTTTCACCTCGTCCACTAGAGGTTTAGCTTCCTGCAGGTATCACATCATAGAAGGGTCCCTCGTCGCGTAGCCTCCGCCAAGCTGACTTACCACTAGCTTGGAGTCACTGCAAATTTTGGCTCGGTCAGGTGATATGGCTTTAATTAGGTGTAAGGCCTAAAGGAGTGCTTCGAATTCTGCGGCGTTATTCGTTATCTTAAATTGTAGTCGTACTGCTGCGTTGAGGTTGATGTTATCGGGCCCTTTTTACGTGTAAACCTACTCCTCCTTGGCCCTGGGCCGAGCTTCCGTCTATGTAGATACACCAACTTTGGTCATTGGGTTGGACTTTGGCCGAGGGTGCCTCAGTCACAAAATCAGCCAACACTTGCGCCTTCATTGCCTTTCAGGGTTCAAATCTAACGTCGAGCTCGAATAGCTTGATCGCCCACTCTGCAATGCGGCCCGATGTCTCAGGCTTTTGTAATACTTTCTTCAGGGGAAGGTTTGTGCGAACGACGACGGTGTGCGCTTGGAAGTAGTGCCGCAACCTTTGTGAGGCTATTATGATGGCATAGGCTACTTTCTCTAATCGCAGGTACCGGAGCTCGGCATCCCTGAGAGCTTTTCTATAATAGTATATCGGGAATTGTTCATTGTCTTCTTCTCTAATCAGGACCATCTCTATTGCTTTTTCTGCGGTGCTAATGTACAGGTAAAGTGTCGCCTGGCATGGGCTTACTGAGCAGCAGGGGTTGAGATAGGAATTTTTTCATATCTTCAAAGGCTCTGGCGCACTCTTCTGTCCATTGAACATCTTTAGCTCCCTTTATCATCTTATAGAAAGGTAAGCACCTCCGGGCTGAACAGAAAATGAATCTTCCCAAGGCATTGATTTTTTCGTTCAGCTCTTGGACATTGTTCACTGATCAGGGTGGCTTGAGATCCATAATGACCTTGATCTTGTCTAGGTTAGCCTCTATCCCCCTCTCGAATACCAGGAAGCCAAGGAATTTTCCCGCTGTGATGCCGAAGGTGCACTTCTCGGGGTTGAGTTTCAGGTTGAATTCCTCAAGTACTCCTAGCACTCTTCGAAGGTCGGTCGCGTGAGACTTTGTGGTTTTGCTCTTAACTACCATGTCATCGACATACAGCTCGATGGTGTCCTCTATGAGGCCTCTGAATATCTTGTTCACTAATCGTTGATATGTGGCCCCTGCATTTTTTAGCCCAAATGGCATCACTTGATAGCAGTATGTACCTTCATGGGTAATGAATGAGGTTTTCTCCATGTCTGCGTTGGTCATGGAGATTTGATTGTATCCCACCTTGGCGTCTAACATGGACATGATGGCATGTCCAGCGGTGGCATCGACGAGCATGTCGATGTTTGGTAGTGGGTAAGAGTCCTTTGGGCAAGCTCGGTTGAGGTCAGTGAAATAGATGCACATCCGGTAGGCTCCATTTGGATTTTTAACCAACACTAGATTCACCACCCAATCGGGGTAGGTGACCTCTCGTATGTGACCCACTTCTAAGAGCTTACGAACTTCTGCTTCTATAGTGGCATGCTTCTCCGGCCCATGGTTTCTCTTCTTTTGCTTGACCAGGGTGGCCTTCTTGTCAACATTCAGCTTGTGTTCAATTGTTCCGGGTTTTATACCGGTTATATCGTTCATACTCCAGGCGAATTCTCCCATATGTTCTTTCAAGGTTTGTGAGAATTGCTCTTTGACGTCGCTTTCCAGATCGGAGCGGATCCTCACTTCTTTTCCTTGCTCAAGGGCTAACACATGTAGCTCTTCCACGGGCTGGGATTGGTCCTCTTCTACCTCTTCTGGATGAACAGATTGAACTGACATGACAAAGGTCTTTTGGGCTACCTTTTTACTTCCCCTTGCTGTGGCTATTCCCTGACTGGTTGGGAGTTGCAGCGCTAGGTATCTCAGGTTGATCAACGCCTCTGTTCCTGAGATGGTTCCTCGACCAATGATGATATTAAAATCCAAAAGGATGTCCACTATTAAGAATTCAATTTCGCCTTTCCATTGGGGTGAGCCATCACTAATAGTGACCTTCATAGGGACCGCTCCAATCACCAGAACCGGAGGCCCGTTTATTCCCATAATTGGAGCTTGGTTCATCTCTTTTCGGTTGGGGTTGATCTGTAGGGTTTCAAAGGCACGCTTAGTTATCACATTGACCGGGCTGCTTGTGTCAGTCAAAATTTTTTTGACGAGGTAATCCTCGAAGACCATCTCGATTACTAGAGCATCGTCGTGAGGTAGTGGCTTTTGCAAATGAGCAAATGAGTAGCAAGTTGCCAGGTCACTCTTTGTATTGCTGGCTTTGACATATCCCCTTTTTCTCTTGTTTCCTACCCCGCTAGAGATGATGTGGATGGTGCCCCGGTGAGGAGGTTGTTGGCTGTCCCTTTTAGGGTGTGCTCTCTCTTCGACCTTCTGTTTTCCCTTCCTGTTGGATTCTCCCAAATGAAATCCTTCTAATCGACCATTATTTGCCCTATTTTCTAGCTTTTTGGCCAATTGGTAGCATTCATCCGTATCGTGGCCCTCTTGCTAGTGGAACTCACAATATGTGCCCGGGTGCCCTAATTTTTTCATCAGTTTCGGATAGCGGATAGGTTGTCTGGTGATTTTTATCTAGCCCAACAGCTCACTTTTGGTCCCCTTGAACTGGGGAAATTCCGGTTTGTGCTCGCGGGGTGGTGCGTCGATGCGTGGCCTTGGGGGCCTCGATCTGGAAAAATGGTCGATGGTCCGCGGCTCGGTCTCCCTGCCACGATGGTGGCTTTTGTGGTTCTCCCATTTGACCCACTCACGTGCTTTGGACATGACCAAGGTCAAAGTTTTAGGTCTCTGGGTCATGAATACCTTAGCGAGGTCTTCGTTTCCGCAGTTTGTTGCTAGGGCCTCGAGGGCGACATCCACGTTGCAGTGCCTTATTTGCACTGCGGTCTATTGGAAGCGCTCTACGTACTCTGCCAAGGACTCTCCGCTCTTTTGCTTTAAGATTTGGAGGTCCTGCATTATCTTGTAGGACGGTATGGAGGTAACGAAGTGTTGTGCAAAGTTGAACGCCAGCTGGCTGAAACTACTAATGGACCCGGCTTCGAGGCTATCATACCAAAAATTCACGGGGCCCTGGAGCGTAGCTGGAAAGAGTCGGCACATCATGGCGTTGGTCACCTCAGTCGTTTCCATGCATGCCCGAAAGTTACGTACGTGAAGGGTTGGGTCTCCTACACCGCTAAGGTGGGGATATTTAAAACCTCGTGGGAACTTCTCCTCTAAGATTTCCGAACAAAATGGGGATTCTGTGTTTTCAATTTCCGGTATAAGTGGATCGATTTTGACCTCAACCATTATGGCCTTGACATACTTTTGGACGGCCTTCTTCATATCGGCACTCATATCCCCCTTCTTCTCCCTCTCTGCGGGCGGTTTTCGTGACCGAGGTCGAGAGGACTTCGCCGAGGAGTCTGAGGTTGTTAAGTCCTCATACTTTTGCTTACGCTTGCGAGTCTTGGCAGACTTTTGTTCGGTCTTCTCGTTGGGAGGCTTATCGCGATGGGATGAGCTATGTTTATTGGTGTGATGCATATCTTTAGAAGATGCTCCATGCTGGGTGTGGCTATGCCTTGTTTGGCTGTGCCTAGGGGGGTTGTGCCGCGAACGGCTGTGCTCAGGGGGGCTGTGCCACGAACGGTTGTGCCTGGTATGATGAGAGCGCAAGGGACTTTTGTCTTTTCCTTGCCTGCGGTACACATAGCTTTGCTTTCCACCTTGTCTGACCTAGTTGAGAGAGGGTTCAGCCAGCACTCCCCATACTCAGATCCCGTCCTGGGTATCCTCCTGTCTCAAGTTCACGACATTGACAGAGTCTTGGACCTGGGCCATGGTATGGAGGATTTGTTTTGTGAGACCCGCGAGGAGGCGAGTACTTGGATCTTGGGACTGGTCCCGAATTTCATCGATCTGTTTATCCAACTCAAGAGTCAGCGTTACAAAGGGGAGTGGGTTACCATTAATGTCCACCGATGTCTGTTGTGGAGCGGATCCACCCGCTGGTTGTGGCGCTTTCAAGGAAGGCTTAGGGGTTCTAAACCTTTCCTCCACCTGTTTCTCTGGCGTAATGGCATCATTCGCGTTCTTCTCCATCTCGAAGGGTTCGCTCCAAGTAGGTTCCACGCTCACCGTACCAATTTGTTAGCTGGAAGCCCACTTGGATAGTCACCTCGTTCACTTGCTACAAGACAGAAAGGTATCAGCAAGGTTGGCCGGTATCAACAAGGTATCAGCAAGGTCATGTTAGTCATTAGAAAAAGTAAATATAGAGGGCAGACACGGAAATTAAAAAAAAAACAGTAGCACCGACGTGGTAGGGGCGACACGTTTGGCTAAAAGTCATTTTCAGATTATTCCAATCTCATTTAAAGATATATTTTGTTATATTATTTCATTTCCTTTGCATTATTAGTTAATTATTTTTCTCATATAAAATACTATTCAATTTCGCTGTTCAGTTTTTTGAATGACTATTTGTCGGAGACGTACTGGGTAATACAGTCAACCTTCCTTGTACCTGCCTATTTTCCATCTAATTTTAGCCCTCCATCCTATACTAACGCTTATCTTCTTTTTATTACTGAATAATACAAAAAAAAACCCACTAAATTTAGCTTAATTTAGACCTATTAGATGGGAGGGTTGAGTAGACTCGCATCCGATTTTAGCAGGCTTGTTCAGAAAAATTCAACATAAGTTGAATCCATCCCACAAATATAGAACACAGATTTAGGCTGGATCAAACTTGAATGTAAATTTCATTCCAAAAACCATCCCACCATGTGAATAAAATTTCATAAATATTTAAATTGTTTTAAACAAAAAAATTTTACAATCATACAAAAATTAATTAAACGATTATAAATAAATAATATCATTTTCTCATGTAAAAGATTTTCTCGGAAGATACCAAATTTTGAATTATTCCATGACGTAAGTCTTTTATGATACATTTATGAACTTTTACAATACCCTCAGGCCTGTTTGGGCTTATTTTGAAATAAGTATATCCAAGCCCAATCCATAAAGGTGCATACGGTTGAGTTAGCCGGACCTCAGGTTGGTTGAACAAGACTAGCTTTAATGGATCATTATTTATATATATTTCTTAAAAAATATTGTTTTCTACATCTTGAAAAAGTTGCTGTACTTTTTAATTTTATTTTTTCACATTAAAGATTATGTGTGAAATGATGATTGGTGTAATTTTTAACATGAATTTTTATTTTACTCTGTTCAAATAAAAATTGATACATAATATTTTAGGAGAATATTGTACTATTATTTAAAAGTTGAATGAGTTATATGATGATTTTGAAAGTTCAGGATACATGGACATTTTATACAAGTTATATAGTTAATTGTGTATTTAACTTTTTTCTTTAATTAAAATTTTTAATACAGTATTAATTTTTCATGTTAATTTTCGAGGACAAAATATCAAATAATTGAATTCATTGTGCTTGTAATTATGGCTTGGATTGTTTCAATTGTTGGTAGTTAATACTCGTTGACTTTGATAAACTTATATATATACTTGGTACTGCTAAAGTTTAAAATCCTAACATGTGTATATTTACAGAAATATAATTTTCAGAAATATGTGTATAAATAGTTATTTATTATCGCATATATATATTATTCAGAAAATCAGTAGTTGAGAATTTATTTCTCATATGTTGCCCTTTAATCAATGAGCTTTTAGTATCTTATTTAATAACTTTTGTTGTAACTTAGATTTTCCACAAGCAATGGACTAAATAGGAATCGACCGATCAAAATAAATAGTAAAAACTAGGTGGTGTTTTGGAACTCCCTCAACTGGCACTAACATCGGCAACAAATATGAGCATTCAATTACAATCATTTTAGGAATTTTAGAGACAACGAAATCATCGACGAGGCTTAGTAATTACATGGAATTGTTTATATGTATTTTGTTTCAAAAAGTCCACCTCACAATTTCTTTTTGCAAAAGTTGATTTTTGCCTTTCGTACTATTATTTAGAAAAGCTAAATACATTAGTAAAATTATCCCCAAAATGGTTGCCTCTCTTCTTTAATTAAATTTTTAAAATAACTTTGTAGATCCCTCAATTTTCAAACTGCACATATCGAGAACTTGACGGTACATTTAACTAGTTAGAAGCTTAAAATTTTAGAAAAGCAATTTCAAACACACCATTAATAGTTGTCACAAACAACAAAAGTTATCTATTCAACTCAGTCAAACTGACCCAAAACGATACAGCTCATGTCATTGTGTAACACAAAACAAAAGCATATTTTAACAGTGCATCGAATATGAAGTTGTACCACCGAGAGTTCGAGATGCATTCAAATCAAGACACTGAAAAACTTATTAGGAAAGCAAAACGAAACAATTAAAGTTGATGCAATATGATAACAAACATCAATGAGAAGGAAAATCAAACCGAATTCGTAGTTGGTAATTGAAGATCAAACAAAACTTTTATTGTAATCTTGTTGCAAATTAAACTTTCAAGGAGAGAAATTCATGCAAAACGGAAATCCTAAATGTGATCACGAGATTTTCAGGTCTTGTGTCACGAGGTAATGACGATTTTGTCTCTTCGATTATATTCTAGGGTAATCCCCTTGAAAATCAAAGTTTGGTTATACCCGGGTATTCGAATCCACGATTTCTGCGACCCGAAAACACTCAAAATAGCCCAAACCTATACTAGACCACCACAAATACCAAAACAAACCCCAAAAATCCTCAAAAACCCCAACTAAAACCTCCAACTAAAACCTTAAGAAACCTCTGGAGGTTTTAGTTGAGGCCCAAAAAGGCTCTGAAGGTCTTGTTTTCTCGGTGGAGGCTCTGCAGGACCTCCACCGGACAAATAGGGCCGCCTGGCTTCCCAGGGCCTCCACTAGGCAGCCATTCCTCGGAATTCGAATTTTTGATAGGGAAGCTCTGTCAGATTCCAGACTCACCTTACCTGAAACCCGAACCTCTAACTGTGGATTGGATAACTCAAGGTAAAAAAACCCCCCCGAACCTCATTTCATAGATTGTTCTCTGATTTTTCAACGATTACTGACTTGTTTTTACTTCTGATTTTTGCAGGGAAGGAGAACCGAAGGCCAGTAGCTTTTAGGGATCACTGGCGGTCCTGTCCTCCACCTGGCGGTCCAACAGTACCGCCGGGTGGCCGACAGGACCACCAGTGGTCTTTCAGGGCTCCTCGGCCCTCGGTTCGTCTTCCTATGTGTTTTGTTTGTGTTTTCCGGTCTCGGATTCAATTTTCCATTTGATTTTTGGACTTTTGATTCACTTTTAACTGTTTTAAATCCGATCTGTTTTGAAACCCGAGCAAGAGAGGATAGGGGTTCCCTAGGGTTAACCCCCTCTCCCTCCACTGGGGAGGTGGCTGCAAGCATAAACTCATTTCATTTTGTTTTGTTTTTCACCGGTTTTTGTTGTTTTAGAGGCTATTTCGGGGTATATTTGTTGAACCGTGAGCCATTTTGGCGCCCTGAGCTGCATTTAGCCTATTTTTAGTGTTTTGTGTCTAGTGGGACTACTGGCCATCTTGTTGGTGTACTGGCGGTCCCACGGGATGGCCAGCGGTCCTATAGGACCTCCACCGGCATTTCAGGAACTCCAGGGTCCTTACAGTGCGGGAACAAAACCTCCAGTGACTCCAGTGAGTCCGTAGGGTCAAAAGACCTTTCCAGAAGTGATCTTAGGCCCAATTGCCGAGGATGGATCTTTGTCTTGGCCCAT
>CAOJBJ010886359.1:0-21530 GCA_948291685.1 Euphorbia celastroides
TCGAGTAACCCCCCTCCTCTTATCCAAAAACTCACAAATTTCCAACAATGAGTGTGTCCTATCATCCAAAAAGATAACTGAACCTTTTTAATAGAAAACCAACAAATTTAAGTGGGTTTCCTGAGCGCAATAGATGTGTAAGAGGAGGGGAAGTTTACTCTATGCTATAAATAGTCAGAATTTAATTCATTCTTAAATGTCAGTTATTTGGAAACAGTTTGCTTTCAAGGTTAAATTTTTTAAATGATTTATATCCTTGTTTGAATTAAAAGAGTTGAAATATGAAAGTTATCCTAAAAATTTATTTCTCAAGCTGGGCATGGCATGACATGCACAACTGAAATATGAAATTCAATGGTTATCTACAATTATGCTTAGCATAAATGAAAAACTAAAGTCAAGTCCAGTCCCTAGAAAATGTAGGATAATAAAGACTCGAGGCATTTTTCTTCATAAACTAACTAATTGATATGTGGCATTCACCAATGAAATATGAAATGTAATGGTTATCTACAGAGATTATGCTTATCTACAAGTTTCACCAAATAAGAAGTATAATTGTTATTCTCAACCGCAACCTTAAATTTGTCGAATTCACTCATTTCAAGAGGGAGCGTCAAAACATATAGATTAACTCTTTCGTACTATTTACCTCTACATCTCTCTCTTCAGATTTACAATCTGTTTTTTAAAAACTGGTGCACTTACAATGTTTACAGAGTTTGCTATAATTCTCACAAAAGAAATTAAGCAATACACTTACAGTAGAAACCATCAAAATCGTCAAAGTACAAAAACTACACATATCAATTAAAAGGCTTCCGGGAAAGGAAAAAGAAAAGGAACTCACACAATGAAATCCTCCAATAGATCTCTCGATAATGCTGCAATTAACCTGTAGAAACGAAATGAGCCGCATAAGTGGCAATTGAAGCGCCATAGTATCTTAGAGAAGACATACAACTACAACAAGCCTTAGCGTAAGTGAACTTCGTATGAAAGGAGATCTTCTCCATCCAATCCAAACAGAGATGTCTTGTAATGTTTTATAAGCCTATTATAGACACTCATGGTTTCTGCTTTAAGTTTCTTTTATTTCACAACTGGTAACTGAACCTGGTTTGACCACAGCCGCAAACCACCAATATCAGATTTTGTTCCATCATTGTTCTAACTCCTAGACATCCATTTATTCAACATCAGTGCGATGTTCACCAGCAGCCATGAGTTCCTTTTTTCACAAAGAAATCTAACTACAACACACCACCGAGTCTAAGGAAAATAATTTCAAAAGAAAAGAGCAAAAGGGCACAATTATCAATAAAGAAGTCAAAGCTTACAGAAAAACTAAGATTAGCCTACCTGAGAATAGGCTCCACGGATAATCACGCTTTTATTTGTAATCGGGAAAGGAGTCCTGAGATAATCAATTCTTTTTGCAACAAAATCAAAGGTAATGTTTGTACTAAGGGCATCATCTTCAAGTAAAACGAGATGAAGTCCTCTGCAGTATTCAATTCCTGCATTTTATCCCACCACCGAAAACCATAGACAAGTCTGTAAGTAAACAGTACAAAGCTAGCAAGCATGTTTGTGTCCTTTTCACATAAAAATCAACAAACAAAACCTATAAAGAATGCCACCAACCATGAAAGAGAAGCAGTTAACTCCCAATACTTTCTTCACTAACAAAAACATGCAATAGCCATAGCATATCCAAACATACAAAAACAGCAAAACTAACTGCCATGTCATTATCAAGTCAAGCTAGATTGAAGCAGTACTTACAGGTAGCTACTATTTATGGCAGTCAACAACAAAAACCAAAACTTGATCCTAATTCCCAACTAATTGGACTTGAAAAACTTTGAATGTGATCTAACCCATTAATTTGCCATCTTACAGGACCACCTAAGTGAAACACGTAGCTGAATCATCATCAAATTCCAATTTTGCTAACAAAAGCAAGCACTTGAAATATAAAATATAGATTTTCAATTGAATTCAATTTTGGCAATTCAAGACTTTCCTTCTTGAAATGCAGTAACTTTTAACAAAAAGTGAACTGATTGCTGGTCCATTAAAACTGTCATTTCAATCAAAGGAGATCACTCTCATCGAACAAGTCACTAGATTAAGAAACAAAAACAAAATACAGATGAAAGTAGCTACAAATATTACTAAACTTCAGTTTCAATGATAATATACAACTCAAAACCACCCCGATAAAACAAAGAGTAACTGAAAATCTCATACCCTCCATTCAACGAGGCAATCCAGAAAGAATGATGAACCTTCAGATGGCTCAGATTTTATCTTATCCAGGCTCCGGTAGACATCAATATCGATTTCTTCTATTCTCTGATAGAAACTCTTGAACTGGAAATAACAAACCAATTTAAGTAAATTATCAACGCTGGAGAAATCAAGTGTTTTATTTTTACGTTTTGACATTTATTGTAATTTGGTGCGTTTTACATCAAATTTGTAACAACCTTTGGCTTTTCGTCCAACTGCTTTAATTAATAGTTTTTAGTAGATTTTATCCTTACTTTGAATTTTTACTTTGTTCTCACCACCATTGGATGAATAGAAGGTGAGTTGATCCAATAATAATAAAAGATAAAATAAGCCATACTTTGTAAAATACAAAGTAAAGATAGCCTACAGTATAGTTTTTATTAGTTTTAATTTTGTAACGGTAATTGGTTTATATTATATAATTAAGTAGCCGTTGGTTTTTTAATGGGCATGTATTCACAATATGTTCCTTTGAGAGATGGATTTTTCTATCGCCTATATATATGGGTGAAGTATGGTAGAGAATGGTAGAAAACAAATTGTTTTGCTCTTATAATCTCATACCTTCATTTGTGTTAATCTTCTTTGATATATTATATTTTTGTTACTGTTGTCGAGTTTTTAATATAAGATTCGAAAAAGCCATTTAATCTTGGGAAGAACTATCAAGTATCCTTTATGAACAGTGTCTAGCACGACTCAGCTTATCGATGTTTTCGTTTCCTTAATTTATTTATTTTGTTGAATAGTGTTATATTATAATTTATGTATTATATCCTAATGACTATTTTATTTATATTTGTTGAAGGTGGGAACCAAAATACTCTATGTGATGGACATTTCATGAAGTTAGTACCTCCACTTTTGAGAGTGGAGAACCGAGATCGAAGACCAATTTATCAATATTAGAAGACTTATTATTCCTTATTTTAATTTTTGTAATTGTTGTATATTATATTAGAATATTATCCAAGAGAAATAATAGTGCTTTAATGAATTTGGAACTTTGAAACAATGATTATGCATTTTAAAAAATATTTGTTCATGTTTTTTCATATATATTGTTATTTCATGTCGAAATATTTGCTCATGTTTTTTCTCTTTTTTCATTTCTTTTATATTGTGTACATTGAACTAAAGGGGCGTAATTCAGTTGATACACTTTCTAATATGAAGGTGGAAGATTTAGGGTTTGAAATTCAACCTTTTCAAAGATTTTTAAAAGTATGTTGTGTACATTGTCTTTTCTTTTCTACTTTGTAAATTGTCTTCTAATTCTAGTTTTTAAACTTCAATTTGTTGTTATTGATATTATTTGATTCTATTCATTATAATGTTGTTTAAAGAACTCAATTTTATAATAGTTTTTATTCATTTTTATATATAATAATGAACTATTTTATACGTTGATCAAATACATTTAAATGATATACATGTGCATCGTACGAGGTACTACGCTAATTTAGTTGAAAGGAGTATATAAGCTCTTTTTTTGATTTTTTACTCACTCTCATAAAAAATCCTACACCGTCAACTCTTTTCTTCTCTGTGTTTTCTCTCTTGCAATTGTGGCAATTTACAGAGGAAGTTCTCCTTTTGCTCGAAGTTTTTCGTTGAAGATAGAGGTGTTTCTATTGTTGTATCTCATTATTGGTCCTTAGTCCGGTTCACTTAGGATTTCATGCAAGACTTGTAATATGTGTATTTGAGATGGTGATCACTGACTCTGTACTCTCCTTGGCTATTTTTTAAAGCCACTATTAATAAAAGCAACCTAACACCATCACACACATCACCAAGGATATAGTTCCGAAATCCTTTCGTTCGGGAGACCTCATTAAAAATATTTGATGTTGTTTACTGTTTTAGTTTATTATTTGATAATTGATAAACTTGAAAATCAAAAAATACTGGTTATAATCGTTACAAAAATTGCTAATGCAAATTAAGGTACGCATATAATAAGCTAGGGAGCTTATGCGTTAAAGCTTTCCATCCATCTTGAAATTTTGAGACTTCTGAGACTGAGGGTACATTTTTGGTACTTTTCTTCTCAAAGCTTCTCTTACAACATTTTTACTCTGAGACGCAACACTAAAGACGGCAGTGTTTCCTTTGTTTCAGGCTAACTAGTTTAGTACCTCGTGTGATGCACGAATAGTTCATTTGTAATTATATTAAATTTATAAATAAAAGAACTTAGAAGATATATTTGTTGGTAGATAAATTTCATGAATAATTACAAAATTTGAATTCATTTAGTTAAAAAAATTTAAAATATTTTATTATTATTTAAGAATTATTTTGAAAAAAGTATAATGATAAAATGATAATCATAGACTTTTATATTTTAATTAATAATAATAATAAATTTTAGAATTTTAAAAGTTTAGTTAAATATCTAAGGTAAGAAAGTAATTCATTAAAAAAATGAAAAATTCAAATTAGTAATATAATTGCATCTCGATAAATAAATTTAAGCATTCTTCTTTTGTATTGCGTTCGAATTTAATATTGCTCGTTAGGATTTGGGGCAATGAGCTTCAGTCTCCTTTTAAACTATGTATCATAAACATGGTAATTTCTGTTGTGGGATTTCCTGTTTCATACTTATAAGTTTGACTCAAAAATAATTAAACATAATAAGTTTTCAGTGTACTTCATATTTAACATATTTCCATTTGTTGACGAGTTGGTTTCCATCCGTCATGTCTTTTTATAAAGATGAAGTTTTTTTTGTAGGACTCGGTCCTAAACCAATGATGTTCCACTATTAGTGAAAAAATCATAAAGAACATTCTTGTAGGCATTTGGTCAAAATACTATGATCATGAACCTCTGTGTATTTTTATGTGCATTATCCTTTACAAACCTCCATATCAGTCATTTTCTCATACACTGAATTATCTCCGGTTAGTCAAAAGAGGGAGTATCATTCTACTTATTATAATATATACTTCTTTTACTTTTGCACTCAATGAACTGATCCCAACAATTGAGCATGACATGTATCTTTCCAATCAGAGTTTTTTCCATCATTGAAAATTTTTGTATTTCTTTTAAATGGGGTCAACATTTTTTATTTAAACTACGATAACGAACTTTGAAAAATTATAAAAAAAAAATCACTGAAAATCTTAGAGCCTATTTTTTCAAATAATATAATTTAATTATTAGATATTTAAGTATTTAAAATATTTAATGTAACACTATTGTTTTGAGACAAGATGCTCTATTTTACAATTTTTTGAAACTTTATTCCCTTATTTACAAAACAAAAGTCCTCAATTCAAGTTTTGCAAAATACAGAGTCCACATACTATTTTTTTAAAAGTTTACCCCATATTGAAATATAAAAATTATAAGCATCGGTTTGTTTTAAGGAAAGTCATTTAATAAAATAAGGGCTTGATACCACGTAAAAGTATAACATATATGACATTTTATCATCTATAAAAAAAACTCCACCAATATGAGATTTGTAATATGTTGGAGTTATTATGTAATTAATAGAATAGTAGCACATAGATTAATGAGGTATCATTTCTTGTTATTAGTTTGTTATGAGGGAGTTAGTTTTGGAGGAAAATTAGAACTTGTAATGCTCATTTGTAAAGTTGAGTTGATTCGATGATCACTCCTGATTTCTTTGTAAATCAGTTCGTATAATCAGATTATCTTTGATTTTGTCATAATATAATAAGAGAATTTGTATAAGTGCTATTATTTTTCTCAAAAAAAATTCACCATATGACCTATTGACATTCACCTTGCTATATTTTTTACAATATCTGTATGATTTTATTAATATGTTTTTTTTACTAATATGTAAGTGACTTTATATTCTCCATTTGCCCCTTCCTCTCTAAAACTTGACTCTTTTAACTTAGATTGAGCTTTCTGACCAATCACTATCAATTTAATTTCCTAATTTTAAGATGTTGTTCACACTAATAAATAATAATTATAATAAGGTTCTGTCGTGATAAATTACCTAAGTCTCTTAGACCAATATTAAGTATGACGTTTAACAATATCAAATATATCATATTCGGATCCTGGTTCGGTAAAAAAAATGATGACCAAGCTCAAGACATTCAATTTTATTGACCATAATATTTCTACCCAAATGGATTGTAAATGGCAATATTTGTAAGCAAATCTGCCTTTTATTTTTCTTTTCTATCAATCCTTCCAAAAAAAATCGGGGATTTTATTTACATGAATGCTCGATAGCTGTCAACGTTAATTGAAATTGATCATATAGCAATATTATTTTATTATTCCGTTTGTTTTAAAAAACGTTTTCACTATAATTATCAAAACTAATTACACAATTACTACACTATTAAAATGACTGCCTCATTTTCTATATTATTTTCTTTCTTGTAAATTACTTGAAATTTTATCAAGATTTAAATTTTTTCCTCATTAATACAAAGGTAAATTAGGTAAACATAATACAAAAAGACACTGTAAAATGTATCTTTTCCATTAAGCAAGTTCAATGGTTTCTTTGTAAATAGAGATTACATATTTATAAAGTAAGGATCAATCCAACAATATTCTATATGTCTACTCTAAAAATAGAGTTTCTATATTTCCTCTAAATATAAAGTATAACATATTCATTTCTCTATTTTGGAATATGATTGGAGTAAATTTGTTGTAGCAACTCCATAAACAATGAAAATAATATAAAAATAAAATTTAAAATAGAATTTTTAAAATAACGATTGGATATGACCTAAAAAACTACTTACGAAAAGCTTAAAAAGTCTTTTAAAAGATTGGAGGGACTAGTTTATTAGTAGCAAATTGGATTTTATGTTTCTTTTAATCTTATCATGGAGTAATTTTAAAGCTTACTGTACACATCTAAACTATGTCACTTGCACTGAAGTTTATCCAGACGACTGTACAGTTTTCCTTTGATTATGTGATTATTTACTTTGTTTTTACAGTATACGCAACATTTTAGTACCTTCTTCTTGTTATCTACAAACGCTTTTAAGTTACCATTTATCGTAGATTAAAGTAACCTCGCTTGAAATGTTTTTTTTTTTAAACAAATATATGTGCGTGAAATAATAAGTACGTTGATACTCTTCATTATTCGGCCTGAATTTTTTTGAACCTTTTTAGCAAAAAAATTCGACCTGATTATAATCAAAGGAAATATCTTTTGGCCCTACCTTAAAATTGGTAAAAAAAAATTATGTCTAAATCAAATTCTTTCACTTTCGTTCATTTTTGTTGTTATTTACAAAATGACTAATAAAAAGTATGCTATTAGCAAAATCACATGTTAACTCAACAGATTGTCGACACGAAAAGAAGTAAAGGTCATGTACAATCTTTATTCCATAAACTTTACTCTAAACTCTATTTTTACATCACTTTTCTCTATTCATGGAGTTGCTTGAATACATTTACTCAAACCATACTTAAAAAATGAAAATATACATAGGTGACTATATTTGAAAATTACAGAAAATACAGAAAATCTCTATTTTAGAGTAAGATGTATAATACTGTTTGATTGAATCCTACTCTATAAGGACATGCCCAATCGTTTTCCATTTTCTCTGCTTTAAACTCTATTTTTTTACACCACTTTCTCTATTTATAGAGTTACTAGTCTATTCGATCCAACCATAAAACCCTTTTCTTAAAATAATAAAACAACCCACTTTTTTTTATTCAAAAAGTGATCAATAATGTTAACATAATATTCATTTTCAAATATAATGGAGGAACCTCTACTCCCCAAATTTAGAGTAATTAATTGAAGCTCCAGTCGAAAAATGGATTAGTGTTTTGGAGTACCATTGGATTGCCTTTTACTCTAAAAATAACTTTTACTCCAAATTTAGAGCTCCATTAAATTTATCTGAAATAAAGCAAATTCTATTTATAGAGAACATTAAACTTGCCCTAAAAAAACATATCATGGCAGCATGAACAAAATAACTTGGATCACATGCTACCACTTCATCCATAAATGAATTGAAAGTGAAATTGTGAAAAGAAATTGAGCTCAAATTGCGACTCCTCTAAAATGAATTTTTTTTAAACCGATTTACTTATGTAAAAATTAGGTTGCATTTTTTAACTTCTATAAAGTTCAATTATCGTATTTCTGTTCCTAAATAACATGGGGATTTTCTCTTTATCTGTTTTCATGTATTTAACAGAACTTTTTGTTGATTTGTCAATTATGTGTCTATCAATATACATTTTTCAATTTTACAATGAGTTTTCCTATTGAGTTGTCTAATGAACACATATTCGATGTGTATGTATTAAATGTGTATTTGATATCTGATAGATTGTTACACATTTCATATATCTTTAAAATAGATAAAATATATCTTGAATAGAAGAATGTTGGAAATAGGACTGTAATGGCTCAAGTCATTTATAAACAGTTTGGTGTTTAGCTCAATAAGGACTCAACTAAAAATTAAATATTGATTAAATGTATCATAAATGTATGAAATGCAATAGAATAACTTATAACTGTCCAAATGTCTACTAGATGTATAATGAATAAACAATCAAATAAATAAATAATAGTTCTCTAGCGTTGTATAATAGTTGGAATTGCTATAGTGAACATTTTTTAAAAAAAAATATCACTTTGAGGAATGTATCTTTCGGGTGATCCAACTCTGACGAACCGAAAGAAAGTTTTGAAACCAATAAAAATTCAAAAAATCAAGTATTCGGATAAAACCTTAATTCTAAATATAAGCTTCTACAAAGCAATCCCCATTACAACATCAAATTTCGTCAAACACGGATCATATACCATTATGATTTAAGAAAAAAGTCATTATACATCGAAAATGCAAAATTTAATATGATTATACGTAAAAGACATAAACCAACAAGTTGTATTTAACTTTTCAAGCACATGGCTAACTGTTTCACACTTTCAAAGATAATCCTGTCACACCTGCTATCTTAACAAATAATAAAAAAATATCATTTACAACTTTATCATATTTTCTTTGAAAGATATTTTGATTAGAATCATAAAAGACATAGCATATTTATTACCCTATTAAAATTAATGATATATCTTTTGTATTATTAATTTTTTTCTTAATTATTTAATTAAAATTTCATTCATATTAATTTCTCTTCCATTTTTTTTTTTTTTTGAATATACTTGGTAAATTAGAAAAATATAATAATAAAAAACATTAAAAAATGTATCTTGTCAAAGCCTAAAAAGTTTTTTAAAATAATTAGAGGGATATTAAATTTTAGTTCTTTTTTTTTACTGAAGGAAGTCCATTATATTACTGATCAAAATAAATACAGCACAAAAAAAAAGGTAATTTTAGTTCTTTTTTAATTTTATTATGAAGTAATACCAAAACCTACTGTACAGTGCACACATGTAAACTATGTCACTCCCACTGATGTTTATCCATATCTTTAAAAATAATATCGTGACATATTTGACCATTGGTAGTAGTAAATAATACTTTTACGTTGTCTACTCGTTGGATTTTGAGAAGTTAGCCCTTCAGTATTAAGAGTTTTTACAGCGAAATCTCGGTAAAATATTATTAAATAAAGGCATAATTTCATTAGATGGCTAACTGTACAGTATTTTTAAAATTATAGATTTAATTGGTTGTAACTCGAATCAATATTATCTTTTCGGTGAAGGCTACGGTGATTTTGTTTTTTTTTCAAAATTAACCTTACTCTGCCCTTCATCACTATTGAATTGGTGTGCTAAACTTCAATCAAATGATGATTGAGGCAAAGTAAGAAAAAAACAAAGTCACTATAGAATATGTCTTTTCTTAACTACAAAAATTTTAAGTTACCATTAATTGTGCTTTTCAAAAAAAGTTACCATTAGTTGTAGTTTAAAATAAAAGTAATTGAAATGTTTCTTTTGAAACGAACCTTCATTATTCGGTCTGAACTTTTATAAACCTTTTTAGCAAAAAAGTTGGCCGAAGGAAAGATTTTTTCGTCTGACCTTAAAATTGGGTAAAAGATTTTGAGGCCTATATCAAATTCTTTTACTTTCATTCATTTTTGTTGTTTACGGAATGACTAGTAGAAATTAAGCTATTAGCAAAGTCCTATATTAACCCAACAGATTGTCAACAAGGAAAGAAATATGTCTAAGAAAACATATCATTACAACACGATCAAAATAACTTGTATCAAATGCTACAGCTTTACCCATAAAATGAATTGAGAGTGAAGTAGTGAAAAGAAATTGTGTTCAAATCGCAACTCCTGTAAAATGATTCATTTTGTTTTAAAAAAAACATTACATCTCTAAACATTAGGTAGCATTTTTGTACTTTTATAATGTCCAATTATCGTATTCGTGTTCCTAGTTGACACAACGATTTTTTTTTTTTTTTTGTTTATTTACATTTATTTCGCAAAATATGCTCTTTGTTGATTTGTCTCCTCTTCAGTATTACATTCAACAATATACTTTTTTCGATCATATTTTAGAATGGGGTTTCCTATTAAGTTGTCTGATAAATTCATATTCAATGTGCGTGTATTAAATGTGTATTTGATGTCCAATAGATTGTTAGACATTTCATATAACTATAGTCAAGTGTGCGATGTAGTCGGAACAAAGCTTTGGTGAACTAGATCGGCAACAACAAAAACATAAGAAATTGATTAAATATCTCATAAATGTATGGAATGTAATAAAATAACTTATACATGTCCAAATGTCTAATAATTGTATAACAAGCAAATAATAGTGACAGAATCACACAACCTATTCTGATAAACAAAGGACAGTCTCAAAGCTTTGTGACAGCGCCCCGATATCAGCAAGGATTGCTCCCGAGTAATCATAAAACTCCTTTGATGATGCACACCACAACACGCTTAAACCCCGCCTGGACAGACAGGTTCAAAGCTTGCAAAATTCCTCGGAGCTCAGCTTGAAAAACAGACCGCACCTGCCATTAGGACAATCCCCGTGTCATCTCTTGCAACAACACCAACAGCACAAGGTTTATTAACCCCAGGGACAGCAGCATCCACATTTACTTCAACAATTACAATTCCCCTGACAGGAGGAGACCATCTTCGATTAATTCTTTTTCAAAATACTAACAACAATCTCATCATCAAATAGCTCGGTTATCAATTCTTTTTTCCAACATCGATTCTCATTATCAATCAAACAACTAACTAAGGGAGAAGGAGGGGCCGACAGCAAGGAACACCCACTATCCATTTGTCTTTTTTACTTCGGACCTCCATAAAGCTAGACGAAGGGAAGTATTTTGCTTTAAATACCTGTGCACAGAGGGAATGGGAAACTCCAAAAAACGCCACAGTTGTTTTGCCAACATGGCTTCATTGAAAGAGACATTTTTTTTAGAAGCGCATAAGCCGTCCCATTTCTTCCAATGAATGCCTCTTTTGCTATCATCTGAGCTCCACCAATAGTTTGCAATCTCTCTTTGCAGGTCCTGACAAAACGAGCTAGGAAGCAGAAAGCAACTCATAACAAACTATGGAATAGCTTGAGCTATTGCTTTTATAAGGATCTCTCTCCTAGCTTTTGATAAAAGCTTCTCTTTCCACCCACTAATCCGCTTAAGGATCTTCTCATGAATCCCTCTGAACACTTGTCTCTTTGACTTTCCAATCATCGAAGGGAGTCCCATATACTTCGAGAATTGCCCAACCTCTTTTACTCTCAACAGGTGCATAATTTGGTCCCTTTGGTTCGTTAGCACTCCGGAGCTAAAATTAATCTAGGATTTATTGAAATTTACTTTCTGTCCTGACACAGTCGCATAAAGGGACAGAATATCGAGCACTGAATTACTCGCACTTTGGTCAGCTTTGAAGAAGATTAGGGAGTCATCCGCAAATAGAAGATGGGATATAGAAGGAGCTCCCCTACACATCTTGAACCCCATAATCCACCCTTCCCTTTCTGCCAACCGAATCAGGCTTGACAACCCCTCAGCACATATAAGGAATAAATAAGGGGAAATCGGGTCGCCTTGTCGGAGTCCTCTTGAGGGTTTAATGAATCCTTTTGGAATACCATTGACGAGGAATGAAAATGAAGCCGTGCTAATACAATGGAACACAAGCTTCACAAATTTCTCCGGAAACTCCATCAATCGAAGCATTTTAATCACAAATTCCCACTCCACTCGATCATTTTAATAGGTCTTAGGTCTTTCATATCAATTGGGTTTTTAATTTTTGGTATGAGGGTAATAAAAGTGTGATTTAAACCCTCAGGCATTCCCCCCACCATTCAGAATTTGAAGCACACAATTTGTAACATCCCTCCCAACTATGTCCCAATACTGTTTAAAGAAGAGGGCAGACATACCATTGGGACCCGGTGCTTTCAGGTTGTCAAACTGTTTCAGGGCCTCTCGAACTTCTTCAGCTTCAGAAGGGCAATTGATCCAACTCCGCTTCTCTAAGCTCAGCTTTCTCATCACCGCATGGCTTGGAAAAAGCTCAACATTCGGCATCGTGGAGGTGAACATCTCTTTGAAATAGTCACAAATAATTTGACAAATGTCATCCTCTTGAGAGCACACCACACCATCCCTGTTTTTTAGCTTCAAAATCAGATTTGCCTTTTGTCGAGAGCTTGCTTTACCATGGAAAAATCTCGTATTCTTGTCCCCTTCTACTAGCCATAAAGCCCTTGATCTTTGACGCCACATTATCTCTTCTTTTTCTTGAAGTCTTGAGAATTTCGCTTTGAGGAACCTCCTTTGGGAAACATGTTGCCTTCCCTCACTTGATTCGGTCAGCTCCTTAAGATCAGCTTCTACCTATTTTAACTGTGCCCCAATGTGGCCAAATTCCTCTTTATTCCATTTGCTCAGGGCTTTTGCACATTTTTCCAATTTTAGAATCAAAGACTCCGATGTTGTTCCCAATCTCGAATTCCAGGCCATTTCAACAACCTCCCTACAAGAGGACTCTTTCACCCACATTGCTTCAAATCGAAAAGGCTTTCTTCCTTTATCCCGGGCCACATCTGAGTCAAGTAAAATTGGGCAATGATCGGAGGCGGCTCTAGTAAGGTGGTACACAACTGCATTTGGAAAAATGGCATCCCACTCCACCGTTTTGAGGAATCTGTCTAGTCACTCAAGCACTTCATTTTCTCCCCACCTCCTATTAGTCCATGTGAAAGGACAGCCCTTAAACCCCATATCAAATAACTCGCAATCCCACATACAACTCTGAAAGCTAGCGAGCTGATTGAAAGGCTTTTCTGGTCCTCCCTCCTTCTCAGAAGAATAACTGATCTCGTTGAAGTCACCAAAGCATAGCCAAGGTATGTTATCAAACGAACGGATTTCCCTTAACAACCTCTATGTGAGATGCTTATTCTGTGTTTCTGGCCAACCGTACACCCCCGAGGCTCTCCATTCAACAGTTCCTTCATCATTCTTAACGTAGAAGTTAATACAATTCTTGGCGTACCCCCTTATCTCCACATGTTGCTCCTTTTTCCAGAGAAGGATAAGACCTCCCGAGTTGCCTCGCGCATTAACAGAAAACAAATTGTAACTACTAAAACTACTTCAAACTTTTGAGTAATCTCCCCCTCGAATGCGTGTCTCCATGAGGAAGAGAAATTCTGGGTTGTGGATTCTCGCTAGGCGAGTTAAGTATCGGAATGTCACAGGGTTGCCCAGCCCCTGGACATTCCAACTTAATATTTTCATGGCTGTTCGATTCGAAAACTTCAGTTACATCCTGTAACCAAGCCCCTTTCTAGCATACTTTAGTCTCCACTTCATCAGTCTCCATATCTTCATACCTCCTTTTACTTCCTTCAGGCTTCAAGGATTCAGCTTGTTGACCTCTTACAGTACTTCCTTCAATACCTTTTCCATCAACAGTTTGACCCCTAGCCAGCCTCTTCCATTTGTGCACCTTCGCCTCATTCACATCTTTTCCTTTACATCCTTGTTGTTCTAAATGTTCATTGAGAGCCTCCACCTTTCCCTGATTCTCAACACTCCATTCACCTTCACTTCTATCAGCATTAGCCTTTTGTAGTTCCCTTTCCTTGTGAATAGCAGGTTCTGTGGCCTCCTACCCCCTAAGTTCCTTCATTATTACTTTCCCCTCATCCAAGCTTGAGTTTGACAGCTCCCTTCTACCTTCCTCCACATAGTTTCCCCTATCACCCCCTTGTTCATTATCTTCATCGTTTCCTATAGATCCCAATGATTCCTCTTGATTGATTTTCTCCGAGCTGCTCAAGTTTGGTTTTGTTTCCCTGCAATTTCCTCTGCTCATGAATAGAGCCCTTCTACTACTCCCAGATCTTCCTGAACATTTTTGAGCTTGCTCTGCAAAAGTATCATCATCAATTCCCACCATAATTTTTCTGATTTTGCTCGGGCTTGCTCTTAGCATAGGGCTATAAGGCCATTCATCCCCTTCATAATCTTCCGGAATAAGTTCACACCCTTCCTGCGTATGGCCTAATATGCCACAGTAGAAACAGAAATTCGGGATTCTTCAAATCTAAAGCGGGCAGTGACAATTTCCCCTTTCGCATTAGGTAGCTTAGCTTCTGTAGTAAGTGGCTTATCTACTTCAATTCCAACTCTTACTCTCACATAGGTATGCCAGTATCGTAGACTAGCCACATCCACTTCTTCAACAGTACCGACCTTTTCAGCAACTTTTCTCACTACGCGTTCCCCCCTTCTATTCAGAGGCAGATCATAGATACGTACCCAGAAGCTACAAACATTAAGCTTTACCTCAGATAACTGATCTGTTGGGCTCAGAGAAACCAAAACTACTAGTTGCCTTTCGAAATGCCACGGACTCTCTGACAACACCTTCTCCTTGTCCCGTCGAGAGAGGAATTCTACCATGAATTTCCCTTCCCCTAAATCCCGCATTTAAAAGCCTTTCCTAGTCTTCCATGCAACCTGAAAAGCTTGGGACATCGCTTTTAGGTTCAGGGATTTTTTAGCCACCCACTTACCGATGAGAATATGGGGAATGTGATCACCGTCACTGTTGTCCTCATCTTCACCGAAATCCACCACATCCTCTTTATCGTTTGACAAATTGACTTTCTCCAGTTGTTTAGCAAGATCAGACGAAGCCATTTTAGTAAGAAAACTCAATGAGAGCTTGTGAAAAGACCAACAATGGCAGAAGTTCTCCTAACCCTAGAAGAAGAGTCGAGAGAGAGAGAGAGAAAGACCACTCACGGGCAAAGTTCAAAAAATGTTGATTGGAAGCATGGTTTAGGGTTAGGGTTGGACGCTACAATCTTGACAAATTTCACCGAAAACTAATTTAACATATAATCGAACGATTCCGGATGCACCAACTCGTTTTTTTATGTATGGATAGAGATTCAAATTATGATAAACAACTACACTTATTCAAGCTTATAAATACATGTCTTTGTCGTTGAAATATTATTGAAACTATCTTGTACAAAATCTTCGCTAAAATCACAGCTTAAAAGCTCCCGAACAAAATTTGTTATAATAAGTCTAAAAGGAAAATTCTTGAGTTTAAATCATATTTGTTCAAACACCTATGAAGATTTTTAGCTCAGTTATAATTGAAAATTTGTGTTAAGGTCTTAGCTCCAGCTATGCTTATAAAGTGAAAGTGGTATGTAGAGCTAAGCTTATAAAGTGAAAGTGGTAAGTATGTTTCGGAAAAACGTTACCTATCGAAGCAAATTGTAAAGATTGGTCTCTATTTTTGAAAGAGAAAAGGCATTATAGTAGAGCAAAGCTCAAAAACGAAATTCTAAGGTCTGGAGTAGGTTGTGTCTAAACTAGTATAAATTGCATGTATTTGCTTTTATATGGATTCAATCTCTTACCTATGCTTAAAGCATTCTTATTGTCACACTTGGGATATGCGGAAACAATTAATCTTGCTTTTCTATAACTTAATTGCTCAAAACTTAAGCTATGTAAAGAAGTTTATACGTAAAAAAGGAGTCACTCACCACCCTCTAACTTGGAACACACCAAAACTAGAACCAACCGATTTCATCCAAAGCACAAAATAGAAAACACAAACACAAAGCACAAAAATGTGTTGATTTTGATCATTAATTTCATCCAAAACTAAATTAACTTTTCATTACAAAAAACCACATTCCAACCAACTTTTCATTTCAAACAACATGTTTTCCCCTTCCATCTTCATGCGTGGTCCCCTCTTGATGTTATCATTGCATCATCTTTTTTTTTTAATTTTCTTACCTTATTTTGCAATTATCTCAAAAAACGTTCATTTTTTTATTTGTCATTTTAGAGTATTTTGTTCGTCTCATTTTTATCTTCAAAATACCATCCATTGTCATATACTTTTTTGGATTTTTTTTATTTCTCACTATCTGGTGGGAAACTAGTAGGAATCTAGTAGGAAGAAAACAAACGAAACTGTGAATTCATAAAAAATCCGAATTACTTTCTACCAGGTAGCTACCATATAGTTACCAGATACTTAAAAAAACGAACTGTGAATTCGCAAACCTACTAAATTTCTATCAGATAGCTACCATGTAATTACCAATACTACAAAAAACGTAACAACGAAATAACTTCCTACCAGGTAGCTACCATGTAACTACCAATTAATAAAAAAATCAAAACTGCATAATTAAATACAAATCTCATAAACACATCAGTGTATTCAAATGTTATAATTCAAAAACGATATTCCAGAGCTCTAATCAAACAATAATTTATGGATCTAATCAAAATCTACACAAATTCAAAGTTTAGTGGACTTGAAAAGCAAAACTCCAACAACTTCATCATTTAGGAATTTCATCAAACACCTTGTGTGCAACTCTTTTGATCTAATAAACTTGAAATCTCCAATCTAAAATCTGAGCAATCCAATCTAATCCAAGAATTTGATACATTTTAAAGCAACTGAAAATAAAAACAACACATAATCAGGTAACTTAACAAAACCTAATCAACATCTGAAATCAAAAACAAAAAAACCTAACCAAAATTGAAATAAAAAATAGGAGAAACATAATTTCGAAAGAAACAACAAGAGCAACATAATTAAAATTGTAAATCGGAAATCATAAATCAAAAGCTAAATAAAAATTAAAATCGTAAATTGATTTCTCAATCTCGCACAAAAAAACGAATTTGAACCGAAGACGAGGAGAAAGAAGAAGAAGAATAGATCGATCGTTACTTGGATGTCGATTGAATGTTGAAGGAGATGAAGAAAAGAAGAAAAAGAAGAAGTCGTCGAACTGAAGAAGAAGAAGAAGTTGACTGTTACCTGGAGAAACGGCGTAATTGTTTAGAACATGGTATTTGTTTAAAACGTGGTATTTGCTAATAAAATATTAAGGAAGGTGGTGTGTAATTAAATTTCAAAAACAATATATTATTATGTATTTTCCTATTTTAAATTATGCTTTAAACTTTGATGATTTTAAAGATAATTAAAAGATAAATTTAAATTTTAAAAAGGGATACATATGAATACAAGACTGAAGCTTAATGTAAAAGAGCTATTTAGAGATATAATTTAACTTAAAATGTGATTAAAGTTACCAAATAAAATTTGTTGGTCCCTTAAGAGTAAACAATCAGGATAGAGGGGGGTGAATGACCCTTTTTTTACGGAAATTGAATGGCAATTTAAAATAGTTCAAGTTCCGGACTCATGACTGATTCCGGATGATAACAATTAATGAACAAGATGAATTTAAATTGCACATAAAATTTCTATCCTGGTTCCGCCTCGCCTACTCCGGTCCCCAAAATTTCTGCTAGGCTTTAATCCACTAAAGGATTCCTTTGCGGGCAAGAATCAAGCCTTTTACAAATTGTAAACGGAATGTACCTCGTTCCGGAAGTAGGATATACCACTAAACTCTCACTAGCTTAGCTAAGTCCTTTTAACGGGATATACCGTTTCTAATCGCTCACCCAGATCTAGAAACTAAGTCCCACTTTTCAATCCCCCGATTGAAAAGATTTACAACTTTGTTTTTACAAAGATATTGTAGAACAAATTTGAAACTTGATCTTGTTCTCTTTGATTTTCGTAAGCCGATCACTTATAACTTGTATAGCTCTCGAAAGCGTGGAAAATCAACAGCTTCTTCATGCTCCATGATCCTCTATTTATAGGTTGAGCAATAAATGCTACCGTTGGAGAGGATTGAATCTGGTTTGTTGAAGAAGCTAGGTGTAGGCGCATCCGGACCATCCCTTTGGCCATTAGAGACAATTTAATGCCTGTTGTAGTTAGGGATTTGTGCGCCAATAGAGTTACATAGGATTTCAGATATTTTGTTGGTCTGAAGAACATCCTAGTATCGTTTGAATCGGCTGTGTAGTCCACGCACTCCACTATTGGTTGATCAGTGACTTTATGTCGTTGTCACCATGCTATTTTTGTCCTTTAGTGCTTCTTTCTTCATTAAATGCTCCGACACTTGATGGACTGAATCTAATGCTCCTTGAAGACCTGTTTTGATCTTTTCCGTACACTTAGACAATTTGAAAATGTTTGAGACCGCATCCACTTTTGTCCACATGGAGACTGGATCTTTTCCTTGGCAGCTGTTATTCCACAACTTCCTGATCCGGATTTTGCTGCTTGACTTGACTTCTTGGATTTTTTTTATTTTCAAACTTTACTCAAAGTGGGTCGGATATTGGCTTTAGTTGGATCTTCTACTTTGGTGAGCCACTTCCAACAATCTCCCCTATTTGATGGAAACAAAATCCTAAGGATAAGATACAAACACAAAACATCATATATACATTTATACTCCCCCATAATCTTAGGCATTAGGCATTCATCTACTCCCCCATAATTCTAGCCTAAATGCTTTAAAATACTTGAAGCAGATTGTGATCAGTAAATTCCGGATTTTCACTATTATACTTCTGTTGTTAATAAAGAGTTAACATCAATGAAGTTCTGGTTACAAATATAGAAGATAATAGCAACAGCAAACAAAGTACAAGAAGCTTAAAGAAGATAGAAAAAGATTTTACATTAATTGCCTATCTACTTCTTCTTCTTCAGCTGTGAGGTTTGCTTTGGATCAGCTGCTGCTTTCCTCTTCCTAACAGCTTTTTCTTCCTTTCTCCTCTACTCAGCTTCAGCTGTATTGGGCTCTTTCTCCCCCATAATCTCTGCACCCTCTGCATCTTTTCCCTTCTCCCCCATTTTGTTGGTATCAAAGGGGACTTCGAAAGTATCTGGCTCATTCCAGGCAGCTTCCTAGGCATCGAAATATGCCATAAAGTCATCATCACCATCTTCTCTTGCCTCTGCTATCTTGTTCATAACAATTGGGAGTAGGAGAAATGGTTGCAGTCCATCAGCAAACACTTTGAAGCTTTCCTTGAACTCTGTTAGCAGCTTCAGTATATTTTCCTTGTCTTGATAAGCCATATATGGAAATAATGCTCTGCTAAGGGCATATTGAGCCTTGTAGCTCAAAAGAGCAAGGTCATACAGCTGTTATACTAGGTTCTGGAGAAATGGAAGAATTGTGCTCTCGTGTAGCTAGAAGGGGTTGGTGCTGGAGGATGCTTAAGGCTGCATTGACAAAGCTTGGACTCTTTCAGCAAGAGAGTCAATAGAGGTTTTTATGAGGGAAGTCTTGTTGAGAATCTCTGCTTTCTGAGTTACCATAGCAGAGTCAAGCTCAGCTTGAGTAATGACCTTCTTACCAGATGAAATTTCTTTGATCAGCTCCTTCTTTGCCTTCGTAAGAGCAGACTTGATTTCCTTAATTACCTCAGTTCTATATTTTGACTGCCTTTGAGCAGCATCTGTTTTGTTTTGCTTCTTGTAATTTTTGAGGAATTGATCAAGTTCCTTCTGGATTTCTTCTTTTCGCTCATTCCAGATTTCTTTTGCTAATTCTCCGGACTCCAACTTCTTCAGCATGCTCTTCATTACTTCAGCAGTGGTGGTGATATGAAATTTCAACTGTGCTGAGCAATCTTCCACCTTTTTCTCAACATTCTCAGCTGCTCCTCTAACTCTATCCATGGCATTTTGCACATTTGCAACTGTAGGACCCATGACAGTCTTAGTTGCCAAGGATATTGACCCGGAAGTAGGTGCAACAAGCCTCAAATTCTCCATTGCTTGCACCATCGGGCCAAAGTTCACTTCCTTCTTCCTCAGCTCCTCCAAAGATTGATGAATTGTTTGGAGCTCTTGGAAAATCGAGGATTTTTCCTTCTTCCTCTTCTCCAACTCACCTTGGAGTATTTTGGCAGCTTCCTCAAGCTTATCAGCGCTGGATTCTGCTTCATCCTTGTCTTCTCCTTCTAGATCATTGGCTGGTTGAGGTTGGGATGGTTGAGCTTCATTGCTTTCGGACTTACTGGGACTGTGTGAATTAGTACCAGAAGATACATCATGTTGTTGGCTCAGCTCTACATTCCGCGGTTGGACAGTGGAGGTACCAGCTGCCTGTTCAGCTACTGGTTGAGCACCCTCATCTATAGGAATAATTGATATAACTGCTTCTACAGAGTTCAGAGTCTCAGGCCCTTGTGCTCCTCCTCTGGAAACATTTGGTTGTTCCGGAGTTGGCACCTTGGGCTCCTCCTTGTCTTCTCTTTCAGTGGCTTTGTCCTCAACAGTTCCTAAGGCATTTCTTGTCAATATAAATGTATTAAGAACACTGCCCTCTTGCATCTCTTCTCCTCCAGGCATCACAAAGGATACCGGAGTTGGTGCTTGTAACAAAACTAGTTGGTTTTGATCTTCTTTTTTCAGTTATTCTTCTTCAGAATAGACCTCCGTGTCATCAAGACCCTCAAGAGCCTCTATCTGCACCTTCTCTTCAGCAATTTTCTCCTCTCCTTTAGGCTACACTTCAGTTTTCTCATCTTCACAACTGGGACTAGAGACAGAATCATACTTGTCTCCAAGTTCTTGAAGAGAGTCCTTTGTTGGATCAAAGCCCTCAAGTAGCTTCATTCTCTTCTCCATCTTTTTCTTGGAATACGTGACTGTGCATACTTGATTTTCCGACTCCAAAAGCCAGTCAAAGTACAACACGCAGCTCCGGTAAAAGTCTCCAGAAGCATGCTAATATACCACTCAAAATGTCCGCAACGGAACGAGGATCACAGAACTGACCTCGGATTTATTTTCGGAGGTCCGAAACTCCCGAAAATCATGAAAAACGCGAAAAATTGCAC
>CAOJBJ010886577.1:0-11491 GCA_948291685.1 Euphorbia celastroides
AGAGAAGAAATCACATAAAAATTCTCTCGAGCATTTCATCGAACACTTGGAGGGCGAAGCATTGAACACTACTGTATTGGCTTCAACAAATTCCACTGCATCAAATTCATAAAATCAGCGCCAAATTCTTCCTCGACCAAACGCCATTTTCGCCCAGCTGCTCGAATACTTCAATCAATCTCTTCCTGCGCTGAATGGACTTGATCGGATCCAATTTCACAAGCGATGTTAGTCTCCTCCATCTCTTTCACTTTCTAATCAATCATCGTTCTAATTGCTTGTTTTATATCCAGATTTATGTCGTTTGTTTGATTTCCTGGATCGATTTCTTAGGTTTCGACTTAGTTTTGTGTTTTCTTGTGTGGCTGAGATGTTAGTGGGGTTTTATGTTTCTGATTGGCATGGTTTTGTTGTTCTTGCTCTGGTTTTCGAGTAGAAAACGGGCCAATCTAGATGATTTGTCATTAAGGTGATACACTTAATTTTGATGTTTTGACTTTGAGGTGTTCTGGTTGATGAATGGTGATTTCGCTGATTTGTAAGGAACATGAAAGATTATTGTTCATGTGCAAAGGCAATTTGAAAGGCCTGGAGATATGTATCTTTTCAGTGAGAAGATACTTGTGCTGATATGATGAAGGATTTCTAGCTTTTTGCATTTCCTGTATCTTCTGTATGTTATTCATAGTAATATAATTAGCCTCTAAACCTGCTAAATCTCTACTCAAACGTTCTTGTGTTCACAAAATTAGGGATTTCAACCTGTTCTTGTTCAACAGATAGGTGGTTATGTAAAAGTTCTTGGTTTTGATTGCTTTTTTCCGTGATTTAGAGAATTAGCTCTTAGGTTCAGTTATATGATCTCCAAATTCTATTTGTCTGTAGTTTCAGAATTCATGTTTATACAAATCTATTTTATGTGATGCAGGTTGGGCTGCGGCTACTACTTTCTCCACTTGGTTCGAACATTGTGGTTAGAACGTCATGGTAATTGATTAATGTCGACCTTAGTATTTTTGCCAGCCTAATTTGTTTGATATGCTTCCAACACTGAAAGTTTCTTTCTTATTTTATGGTTCATTTTGAGTTAATGTTCGGTCCTAGACAAGATTAGAGCTCAAGCTTTTGGTTTTCCGGAGTTGGTCTGTCATTTTTATAAGTTAATGCAAAAGTTTATTTGCTTTTGTAGTGCTAGTAAGGTTTGTGATATTGTATTTGAAAACTTGTTCACCTTTTGCTTGTGCAGCTGTACAGTGGGAGTAGTATTACCTGTATACTCTACTTTCAAGGCTATCGAGAGGAAAGATCAAAATGAGCAGCAAAAGTGGCTCATATACTGGGCAGGTAGAATGATCATTAATATTTCCCTAGTGGAAACTAAATTTCCCTAATTTTTCTGTTATTTCAGCATATGGTTCTTTGAGCCTCGCAGAAGTGTGTGCAGACAAATTGCTTTCATGGTATAGCTCTGAGCTCTTTAATTTTATAACGAATACCGCAAAGAAGATGTCTATCTTATACCGAGGCATGGGACTTCTAAGTTTTTTACTTGTTGATATGCTGTTTGATTTGGTGCAGGGTTCCGATGTATTATCACGTGAAGTTTGCATTTCTGGTCTGGCTTCAACTTCCATCTTCAAATGTAAGTTTTAGTTCCATCAAAGTGCTCATAATTTTATCAATTTGTCTGCATGTTATCATAGTATCACTGCAGAGCATTTTGCAGTTAAATGCCTTTATTTTGTGACTCTTGTCTGATGATTCTTTTAGCGTATTTAAAAGTTCATTGTGAAGTTTATGAATTTAATTAGGTATATCTTGGTATCTTGTCAACTAAAACTACAATTTTTCTTGTTACTTTCTTTTACTTCACCCTCAATGTGGATCTATATTCTGCTGTCAGATAGTATCAGAAGATCTTTCTGTGCAAATTTATGCATGTCAATGAACTACTCTGTCAATTGCACAACTGTTGAACGACACCTCCTTTTGTTACTTCATTTTGTGATCTGCATGCTATTTATATCCTTCCATTTGGACTCCAGATTTGGGGTCAGAAGTCTTTGACGAAATTAAAGTTGCATCACATCTTGAGGTCCATAACTATGTTTTGGTCTTATAGTGAAAATTTTGTGGTCAGCTATTTGAAGACCAATTAATCATAGTTACTTATTTTTTTGCATCAGGGGGCACTACAAATATACAATAACCACCTGCGCCTGTTTTTCTTGAGGCATCAAGGTAGAACTGATCTTCTTGTGGGAGTCACATACGGCGAAATGGTATGCTCTATTTTCCATATAATGATATTGCTGTTTTTTCGCCTTACACATCCAGTTTATGCAAATACATAATGGTTCAAGTAAGACAACTACATATTTTTTGTTTCTATATTTTTGTTAATGGCATTCTGCTTTGCAGGTCAAAATTGCCAGCAAACACCAAGCTGAAATCGAATTTCTAAAGTCTATACTGTCAAAGTTTGTAGGCCCAGGTAAATACAACTTGATTTGAAGGGCTGATTTCCTCCTCTTTCCGATTCTTAATCTGTTAATTATTTGCGTAATTCTTGAAGCAGCTGACCATATGAGAAATAGAGAACCCGAACCACCAGGAGAGCACCCTGCTATTGAAGGCGAAACAAGGGAATCCACACACATCGAAGCCGATCTCCGTGCTTTCGAACAGGATGCAAGAACAATCACAGATACTGATTCAGATCATGAAGATTGACTTGTTTGCAACAAAGAGAAAAATTTCGTGAGACCATTTTTTGTTTTTCTTTAAAATGTATACTAAAAAACTAGTATGAGTATGTCTTGTTGATGCTTGAGTTAACACTGATTAGCGTTTCAATTTGACTTAACAAGACAGTTACTAACATAATATGATTTGTGATTTGTTTTTGTAGTTATTATAAAGCTTTACAATATTTCTTTAGTAATGTCGTGTGCTGATTTGATGATATTAGAACTTGAATTTAACATCATGCAGTAGGACCGGTTGTTTAAGTTCCGGTCATGGTTCAGAACTTCATGGTTCTGGCAGATTAATTTCGGAAAAGGCATGTTTTCTCTACCAAGTTCTTGTTGACTAAACATCTTGTTCTTTAGCCATCCATCAACCATTATCACATTTTTTTTAACAGTCTAGTACTCGAAACATTAACCTGAATGAGTTTTTCAGCTAACCATAAGATCATATTGTTCTCCTATAACTTGTCTCACACCTTCAGTTCGAATTATTTTATTGTATCTTACAATATCAGAACACCGAACAAAACGAGCATTCTTACATAGACAGACTACAATGTCGAAAGCAAGTTGACGATGTTCTTTCGAGGTTTGCATATTGCTTCCAACGGTACAGCTTTTGGCATGGTAAGACCTGTCCCTTCAGTCAAATCTATTTCGTCTTCACTAACTCTTTGCCACTCGAAGCATCGAATCAGTGTCCCTAAAGTTAGGCCTACCATTCGCTTAGCTACACCAGCAACCGGGCAGGCCCGCCTCCCCGCCCCAAATGGAAGTAGTTTATACCCTTCAGTTGCCTTCCCTTCGAATCTTTCGGGTTTGAACTTTTCCGGTTCCTCCCAAAGTTTTGGGTTCCTGTTCATGCTCCATGTGTTGACCAGTAATGTTGTGCCACGTGGCACATGAAACCCGGACACAATGCAATCTTGGGATGACTTGTGTGGTAGTAGTAGCGGCGCTGGTGGGAAGAGCCGAAATGTCTCGGTAATTATGTTTTGTAAATAGCTTAGGTTCTGCAAGTCTGTTTCGTCTAGCAGGCGGTTTGAGCCAACCAAAGCTTCAATTTCGGAGTAGGCCTTATGCATTGTTTCGGGATGGTTGAGTAGAAGCGATAAAGCCCATTCAAGAGTGGCTGCTGATGTTTGGGACCCTGCGGTCAGTGTTGACTGCACATAGTTTTGGAAACAATTAGTTCGATGCATCCACCGTAAGTATTAAACTGCTCAAATCTATCATTAACCCCTTTTAGTTGTTGCATTTTGCATATTTGACCTATAAAATGCTTCTTTTTGCCCCTTAAGCTTACAAAAAATGCAATAATTTGTCCCCAAATGTGACATGCCAATTTTCAATTTAAGAGAGAGAAAGTAGAAGATTGACATCGTTGAACCAGTTGCAGGTGACACGCAGGGGAAACTAGTGCACTTTTTGCAACTTTAAGGAGGCAACCAAAGCGTTTCAAGTTGGCTATTAAGGCTATTTGGGTTAAGTTGAAGGGTTAATGATGTGTTTCGCCAACTATAACCGAAGTAAAAATGTTAGATAACATTCAACTTACAAGCATGACACCTTTGATGGTTTGATCGGTGTAGAACTCGGGTTCGGTCTTCTTGAGAGACAACATAACATCTACCAAGGTCAAGTTCCTCTTTTGGTTGCCCGAACCGGTGTCATCCACACTTGGAGATCGGGACAAGTTGTGTTCATCGATGAGTTTCTGCAAGAACCGGTCCATTTTTCGCCCCAACTTCTTCATTCTCTTCTCGACCCCCTTGTAATCGATCCATTGCAAAACCGGGAAGTAGTCGTTGAGATTCGAGCTACCCCTTAGCGACTCCATTTCTTTTATAATATCTTGCAACAACTCGCCCTCTTCATCCTTTCCATCGTTCCCATAAAAACGCCTCCCAGCAGCCATCCTCATGATGTTATTCAATGTAAGATCCATTAGTTTCGACGTCAAATCCACCTTAGCGGACCCCACTCTCGAATCCCGAAACAACTGCTTGATAAACAACCGAACCTCATCGGCTCGAATATTTGAAAACATTGCAACACGGCTCGTGGAAAAGAGCTCTATGGTGGTCAGACGTCTTAGGCTTCGCCAGTGATTGCCATAGGAGGTGAACCCCATGGTGGTTGAGTTGTAGTTGAGATGTTTTCCAGCTAGCATGCTCGGGCGATCAGCAAATACTACGTCGTTTTTTGTGAAACACTCCTCAACGGCTTGAAGAGAAGAGACTACAAGGACTTTTCGGGTCCCAAACTGGAGTAACAAGATGTCTCCGTACTTGTTGGAGAGATGATGGAGGATTCTATGCATTGGTTGCTTTAAGAGATGAAGGTGGCCTATCACCGGGAGAGAGGGAGGAGACGGTGGGAGGTTTTTTGAGGTCCGGGGTTGGAAAAATGTGAACTTTACTAGAAAAGCAAAGAGAAGGACCGAAACTAGAGCTACCCAATTGGACAAATCAAATATCTCCATTGTTTCGGTGCTCTTTTGGAGCTTTTGTTGCTGAAGAAATGCAAAATTCTTAAGATGATGGTACTGGCTTGATGGTTCAAAGTATAGAGGCAAATTTATGGCTAGAAAAGAAAATGACGGATCTATATAACATGCCAAAAGATGAGGTTCTTTATATGGACGTATTCGACTTTCTGTGTCATCTAACAAAGCAAATGTCTTTTTCTGTTTTTTTCATTTATCCTTAATTGTCTTGACAAATTAAAAATATTGAGCTCTTGACAGTTTCAAAAAAGATGAAATTAGTAATTTGTTACTCATATTATGTTATTATTAATATTACGTTAATAATTATTGGTCTAAACAGTATTGGTGTGAATTTGATATTTCCATATAAACCAAGTGCAATGTATATAGATAAAAAAATTGAACTTGTACACAAAATGAATAGCTATAATCAATGTCTTCTTCAAACAAACATGGTAATATAATAAAACTGTAAGGCTTTACATATTCATCCATGTCTTATACACCATGGAAAATGGTGCTTTTAACCTGGAGAAATCACTGAAAATTACAATAAATCTAATCAAAGGTGGACAAGAATGAAATTACAGACAAAGCTATACACAAAAAAGTAAAATAGATAACACGATAATCTTTATGTTCTATTAATAATACATGATATTAGTGGTAACAGTAATACAAGCCAATAATTCACTGAGATGTCAAACTGTGTTAGAATGTTGTAAAAAATACTACTATTACACCTAAAATTGTTAACAAGAAACAAATATTCTAGTTTAACCTTCTTAAGCTAGATGGAAAAAAAATACTTACAGATCCATCGGTGCCACTTTCACCACTATATAAGAACATTTGGTCAGACTAAGATTTAAGCCGAACAGTACAAAATTAAAACCTAGCATTTTTTCGAGATAATTTCTGTAATAAACTTGCAAGACCAACCTATGAGAGGCATCGTCATTTCCCGAACCCGAAGTTGCTTTTCCAGCTACAGTTCCCTTGGGTTTTTTCACAGAACCCGACTTCCCATCGGGACCTTTTCCCTCATATTCTGCACTAACAGGGGCAGAATTCGGGGCCTGTGGAACCGAAGAAACAAAATTAGGCCCATCATGTCAGCAACATTCCTGAGTTACACATATAAATCATTTGGGTGAACATTTGGTGTATTACCGTGGTCATACCAGGATGGGCATATACTCCTCCAGCAGGATACATAGCCGGATATGGTACCGGAGTCCCATAAGGTGGGGGCATTAAGGGGTGCTGAGAGAGTTCAGAGTAGACAATATTAAGAAGTTTTTATACTCTGAAGAGGAAACATTTCAAAGTATTAAGCGATTTTCATATACCTGACTGCCCCCATAGATAAGGGTGGGGTGTTGGAGATGGAACCGTTGATGCAAAAAAGGGCGGAGGAGTCGCTCCCGCACCATAATAATCACCCATGGGCTTTAAGCGTTTCAGATTACTTTCACAAGTATCAAATATATATGGGGCAAATCCATCATTAGCCCCTTAAACTTGGCCCAAATAGCCGACTGCCCCCTGACCTTTAAAAAGTTTCTAGTTGCCCTTTAACTTGCAACAGTGCAACAGTTGAATGCCAAGTGTTAGCTTCTAATAGCTTTTCACTTTTCAAAGACATCCTCTCCCAATTTTCTCTCTCCAACCGAATCCTGACACGAAGTGTTCTGTAGCTAATCGGTGCATTTATTACAATATAAAGGGGAAACGGGAAGCATTTTAAAGGTCAGAGGACAGTAGGCAAAATGCGACAACTATACGGGAGGTCAATGATGGGTTTGACCAATTTATCAGTATATGTCACAAATTTAAACCTGCATAGAATTGGACCAATCGGGATAGACTGGCGTTGTTGGAATTTCCTGCAAGAACCAAACAGAGATTAGAAAATTTACAGGCAGATGAATCTTACGTAAAAAAATGCAAAAATGCATAAGCACCTGAGTCGAAGATGTCGGTTTAGAAGTCTTAGCAGGCGTGCTTTCTTCCCCAGTCCCCATTTAAACCGAGTCAACAAGTTATCAAAATGGTATGGTTGTTAGGTGTCAATTGTTAGCAGTATTTATTGAGTTCCTGCAGACATTGTCTTACCAAATATTAGGATAGAAACCAAATATTACAATCACCTTCATCAAGAACTTCAAAGCGGTTATCGTAAAAGGGACAACGCTCATATAGAAAACTAAAGACCGATCTGCCTCTATATAGGAATATAAGCAAAAAATATCCGCCACACAAAATTAGGCCATTCTATTTCCAACACAGAAGTCCAGAATTCACTAAAAATCTTAGGATTCAAAAAGTGACGTGATGGTAAAAATTTCTCCCAACGTAGATTAGCGATAATGATGCTAGGCACAGTGCAGTTAAATTTAACAGTTAGTTAACTGATAACAAACTATCAATCAATTTGAAATTGATATTAAAATTCATTCCTTTCTTTTCCTTCCTATTTTCCTCTTTTCTAGTTTCATTTCATTCTCTATTTCTTTTATTTCCTAATTTCTGTTCTATCTAACCTAACTGATGTTCCCTAATTTCTTTGCTTTCATAAACAAACTTACTTACATCATCACATTCCAAAAACTTTCCCAAAACCATAATTTTGTTGTCCGGCGCATAGTTTTTACGGGCGCAAGGCGCACCGAGGAGACGGGGGGTCGAGGCGTGCCCGAGGTACACTTGTTTCAGAGAAGTGTATCAAATTTATTTAAACCGAATATAAGTAAAAAAAAAGTTAAGAAAATCATCCTCTGAAGGTAAGAGATAACGAAAAAGGATAAAATATCTCAATTAATTCTGATTTATCTCATTAATTGTTTGCTTCCTCTTTAATTCTCAATTTAATTATTTATTTGCTTCCGAAACCAGAAGCCGAGTTGATTTTCGGAAAGCATCAACTCAAAATTAGTATAATTGATTATTTCCTTTCTCGTTGAAAAGGAAAGAATTAATTGAATTCCTATAATTAGGAGCTATGAATTCTGGTTATTAGTATCTACTCAATTCTGATTATTTCCTAAAAGTAAAAAAAATAAAAAAAATTCAAAAACACCTGCAGTAAATGTTATAGAAGGCATAAAACCGCTATAAAGGAAAGAGACAAAAAGAAAGGCTAGAAAATCTCTCCTAATTTGATTATAAAGAAAGAAATAAAAATATATATGAAAAGAGAAGGCAGTAACACTAACAATAATAGAGGCATTATTACTACTTAATTACTTGAAACTCATAATGGAATAATATTTATTGTAATTTATGATTCCCTCCTTAATATCAGCCACGGAATTAATGCTTCCTAAACTAGACAACCAACAACAGTAAGAATATGGAAAAAAATAACTACAAACTATCTATCCTTAATATTAGCTACGAAATTTACTGCATTGTGAACTAGAATTGCAGCCTCTTATTGCAAATCAGGCTGTCCAGGTGATCTGGTCCTAGCACTTTCAAACAGATTGCTATTGTCCGTACGTGCATCAAAATGGCCTTTACTCAAACAAAAGCCAGCTGCATAATTGCCTTTACTCAATGTCCATTCTCGCTAAAGTAGGAAAAATAGAGCTGAAAAATGATTATAAACATAATCAAAAAGGCTGTAGATGGACTAAAAACTGAAAAAGTATGATTGTGCTATATAAAAAGTTGAAAAAACCTTGAAAAACGTCAAGTGTCCCTGAGGCGCGTCCAAGGCGCACTCAAAAGGCGCGCTGAGGCGCACGCCTTAGGGACACCTATGCGCCCCTACGTTGTCCAGGCACCAAGGCTGTCGCCCTGACTGGGCGCGCCTCTTTAATAACTCTGGACTCCGGCGCTCGCCTATGGTGCCTGTAGCCTAGAGGGCCTAATGCAAAAGGCACGCGCTCTTTACACAAATGAAGCCTATTGAAGATTAAACGGCAAGCGGAACTTGGAAACAAGACAATTGCCTCGACACAACAAAACACTTATAAGAAGTTTTAAGTGAGAGAGAGTAGCAGAGGTGGACACAAACTCTAAATGCTACCTTAAGAGGATTTATCATGGATCCACCTCAAAAATATAGACTCGTCAGCAATGTCACATTTCACGAAGATCAATGGAAAGAAAACTGTATTACTTCCTTTTATGTACATATTAGCTTGACATTACAACAATGGAAAGACTCAAGTTTACCATATTCATATAGCATATTCTTTTCCTAAACTGACTAGGTGAGCGTTAACCCTTGTTCTCCAACTCAAATCAAATTAAGGAACAACAGCTGCACGAGCCAAAGGAAGTGCTTCACAAGGAAACAAATCGATTGGAAGTCACCTGGTAAATACCTCATATATGCCAACATATATCTTAAGTAGTTAACAAATTTAACGCACATCAAAGTCAATTAATAACTGAAACAAAATTCCAAGTGCTGTAATTTGCACAGAAGTTAAACCAAAGCTCAAATAAGTACAAAAACCAGCATCAACACACACATAATTGACTCTAACTCCCTCCAAAAACAAACCCAAAACTTAAAACATACCAGAGCTTCATAAAACAAGAGAAAAGCTGAAATCTCTAATCAATTGCAGAGGATACAAAAACAGAATCCGTGAACAATATATAAAAGAATTCGAAAAAGGAAACAAATATAAGGTGAGAATCCTCTCCAAAAAAGTCATATAAACAAAAGCAAAGAGAAAAGGTTAGATAGAGAGAGAGAGAGAGGGGACCTGGTTTCATGGCGTGGAAGAAAAGAATGAGGTGGAAGTCCAAGTAGGAAACTTTACAAAGAGTGAGCAGACAAGAGACGAAGAAAACAACAAAGGCAACTTTTGCTTCCGCTACTTTCCGTTTACAACGAAGATCGACGGCTAAAAATGGACGAAAATGATAAACCCCAACTCAACACGAACAATTCAAAAGAAGGAGGGAAAACAGAGAAATTGACCAAAGAAAAGCAAGAACGCCTCAATTAGAGCATAGGAGAGTACGAATTGAGAGAAAGTGGGTGACGGAGCGGCGGCGAATTGGAGGCGGAGGAGGAGGAGAGTTGGCCGGAGAAAGAGGGACTAGGGTTTGAGGAAGATGACACGTACGAGAAAGGGGAATCCAGATGTCGGGAAACTGCTGGATTTGGAATTACATAATGTGTAATGAGTCATCATTGGATGCCACGTGTAATGGATAATATTTTTTAGAATTATGTTTTAATTAACCAAAAATGTTGCTACTCATGTTTGTCATTTTATATTACAAAATCAACAATGGCTACTTTTTTTTGTCTTTTTAAATAATTTCAAGATATATTTAAAGCATGTCACTTGTCCTAAACTAAATAGAGGGCATTTCAAGGCTATTTTTCATGGTATTTAAATTTTTCGGGATAGAAAAGAAATTAAATTGTGAATTCTAATAACATAATTTAGTCAAATAGATAGTTATGTTTAAGAAGTGAGTTAAATGCTTGCAATTTTTGAAAATATTTGGTTTTTACTGACATAAAAATTCATTTTTAAATTTTTGAGATAATGAACTTATATATTCATTAGACTATTTTTTTCAGAAAAAATGCTAATTTTTTCAGAAAATGAAATTTATCAACAAATTAACTGAAAAATGCTCAAAAAAGCTCATCGGAAAGTTGGGTCCCATTTCATTTCTTCACAAACTGAATCAATTATGGAAAAAAAAATTACTAAATACAAACTATATACATTTTCCCTTTATCATCATATTTCTTATTGAGCCAAAACTCCTAATTTTTCCCTAAAGTATATTTGATGAGATTTCAAAAAAAACTAAGTCACTTTAACAAATTAATTGAAGAAGTAAAAGCCCACTGTTTTGAGCAGCAAAATGCCAAAAACAACAAACTTTTTATCAAAAATATTGGCCAAAGAACTTGCTTTATGAGAGTTTCAAACTGGGTTCATTTTAAAGTGGTTGGAAAAAGATTTCAGCTCCATAATAATTAATGACATAATAAAGTGAATCCCATTTTAAAAAAAATAAAACTAAATTCATCTCCTTTAAATGTAAATTTACTTAACTTGTTACAGTTTTTTTCTTTTTGATAATAAATCTAAATTTAGTTGCCAATAGTTTTTTCAATTATCGATTCCTACTTTTGTTCTCTGAAACAAATAGATAATAACAAATGTTTGATAATCATAATAAAAAATCAAAATTCACGAAAAAAGAGAGTGAAAATGCAGCAATTGAAGAAGTTTCCGAACAATCGATATCAGTT
>CAOJBJ010887035.1:0-10021 GCA_948291685.1 Euphorbia celastroides
TGATGAGAGCATACTGAGCTTAATTTATCATTTCAATTGCATTTGGGATTTCTGATTTCGTGATTTAAGTTGATTGAAATTAGTTAGGGTTTGGGGAATTGTGAATTGATTTGGTTTGAATTTGGAGGTGCAGGTTTTGGAATGGGCTGGTGTTGGTGAAGAAGATGATAAACTTTTATTTTTTTATTTTTGGAAAAATAATGACATATGGTAATTTATAATTGGTTTTGACTTTTTAAATAATCCTACGTGAGGAGTACACTCTTCATTGTGATAGTGGTGAAGTCCGGATTAGGGGATGAGAGAAATATTTTTGGCAAATTAAAGGAGTGGAATATGCGGTTTAGGGGCAAAACGAGACAAACTTTGGAGATCCTTGATACCTTAAGTCTTTAGAATATTATTGAATTGAGATGGTGTAAAAATGTAATAGAAGTAGTGTGTCAGCGGGCTGGATTTAGGGCATTTTTTTGTGATTTTACTTTGAAATTTCTGTACTCTTTTCTTAGAAAGCACATGAGAGTATTTATATTCACTATTTTCTTTTTGTCGGTCAGTATGAAGTTTAGAGTTAGTGTCAATACAAAAAAATCATCAAGAAACAATTTCAATTATATTGTTTTTAGAATTGTTTATGTTTTTGGTCGGTGAATCATATTGTAAAGTTGTTAATTATACAGTAGATTTTTCAATATATTGAAAAAGATAATTTCATGTTTGTCCATCTTTAATAAAGCTATATTCTTTAAAGTATAATCAAAATGTTTACCCGTGATTATGATAAAAAATGAGAAGATTCTAAGGTGACTTTGTTTTAAATAAAATTATCTTAACTTTGTTAATTTCACTATTGATTGAGTGAGATCCACTACCAATTTAATGATAAGATCAATCAAGTTATACTTACTTTATTTAAAACAAAGTAAACATAACTTATACCAAAATGTTCAATTAAATAAGAAAAGCCCATTATATCCGCCAACTGTTATAACTTATAAGTACAACCTTTCCCTTATTGACTAGAAATTATAGAGAAAGGAGCTGCTGACACGTGGAAATAAAACTGAATTCGTCATGCTCATGTGACCAACTACCAACATATATATTATTAAATTTTCTACAAGGGCGTGAATATTAAAACAGTTCAATAGAATTAGTGGACGAAACATCATATGCATTGAGATTTTAGTGCTAAAGATGTGTATGGTAAAGTAATACACATTCCTTAATGATGTTTTCCAATAAAATGCATATGCTTGACAAGTTTGATTAGAAACAATTTAAGATTGCAGTCCTTAGTGAATTAAATTGAGTGAAAGAGCATCAACATCACCATTATAAGAGTACTTTACTGCGCAACTTAGCAAAATTATACGTAATACTGCAAAAATGAATTTGAGAGCTAACTTGTTCATATCGTTCATAGTACTCAACGCGCTACATTAGAGTTCAAAAACTCCTAAAAGACACTAGTTTGAAAGCAAATTTTGGGATATTAAATTAGTTGAAAATAAATAAATTTTTATGTAATCGATATCTATCTAATATAGCATGTCCACATTGTTGAAATATCACAATGCCTCTTATATTGATTAAACAACCTTAATCCTTTAAGGTACCTTTTGGAATTATATATGGGGTTTTAATATGGTATCAGAGTCATGGACAATTGTTGGACGAACCCCGTGATGGGTCCATAATGAGACATCCGATAATAACCCGATGATGATTCACGCATCAAATATTTAGGCGTGCGGGGGTGTTGAAATATCCCACATTTCTTGACTAAAAACAAAAATGCTCCTTATATTAATAAAACAACTTTATTCCTTTAAATTGCCTTTTAAAATTATATATGAATATTTAATACACATAAGAGTATTCGTGTTCAATGCATATTTTCTGCACTATACTTGACAAAATGTAGAATTGGAAATTGGAGTTTTACAAAATTTGGTTGTATGTAAATTGGTCAAATTGATATGACTCGGTTCAACAAATAAATAGTTTATTTGTTTCAAATTAGTATGACTATGACCACTTTTTGGCTAGCCCATTTTATCTCCTAGAATAGATCACTGAAAAACATCCACGCACACGTTTCAAAAAACAAATATTTGTAATTTTAAATGTGCAGTGGAATTAAAAGACAAAAGATATAATAAACTGGGGACATTTTTACTAAAAAGAATTATCAATAGACATCAATTGAATGAGCTGAAACTAATGGAGAGTTGATAACGGGTATCTAATCTTCTTGAGGTTTTCGTAAGGACCTACAAGATAGACAACATTAAGAGGGCCGGTCGTTGTACCGGCGAAGCCTCTCCGATGCTTAAGTCAGGTAGGGATTTGAGATGAAAAGTGAGTAGAGAGAATGGGAAGAAGAAGTTACCTTTCATACCCGATACCTTGGCCTTTATATAGGTTGCATTGAGAGGTTCGTGGGGGACCAGCGTGACACGGCGCCCCTTATGAGTAGTTATCGGGCCATGTCAGGCTGTAGTACTGGTCCCTGTACGGTGTTGACAGGGTTTGTCCCCTGGCACGGCGTAGTACCGTTTATGGTGTGTTTGTCTGCTTGTGCCGAGTTAGGGCTGGTTGTCGAGGTGGCTTTTCTCGGACGAGTTCATGTGTGCACGTCTTTCTGGACTAGTTTTCGCGAGCTAGCTTTCGAAGGTGCTATGAGCTCGTCTTGGGCCTATAGGGCTTACTGTGGTTGGTCTTTTTTGTTATCAGATGTCCCTCCGAAGCTCGGATGTCGACTCTTTAGGGTCGAGTTGTGACAAAATTTGTTTGAAAATTTTGTCTTTGTTCTCGCAAAGATGTCCCTCCGAAGCTCGGATGTCAACTCTTTAGGGTCGAGCTATGACAAAATTTGTTTGAAAATTTTGTCTTTGCTCTCGCAAAGATGTCCCTCCGAAGCTCGGATGTCGACTCTTTAGGGTCGAGCTATGACAAAATTTGTTTGAAAATTTTGTCTTTACTCTCGCAAAGATGTCCCTCCGAAGCTCGGATGTCGACTCTTTAGGGTCGAGATATGACAAAATTTGTTTGAGTTGGTGCAGGTCCGTGGGTGCTTGTTGTGGGCACGAAGTGGTGGAGTTTTTTATCTTTTACGTGCTCTGCACGCGCGGCCTCTGGCCATCCTCACTCGCGCGTGGTACAGTTTCTAGGTTTTTGATTTCTGAGCCTTTATAAGGCTTCTCTTGTGCGCCTCTTTCTTTTTCTACCTTCCTCCTCAACTGCTGTGTCTGTTTCCTCGTTTCTCCATAACTTCCGATCGGTCTTTACTCGATATCTTCTTTCTTTTTGACGGTACGTTCGAGTTTTTGCTTGTATTTTGTTCTTTTATTTGTTGGCTTCTTTCTTGTGTATGTGTCTCCTTGAGGAGCTCGTGGCTTTAGAGGCAGATTTAGGTTCCGAGTCTTCCGATTCAGACGATTCCGTTCGCTCAGTACCGGAAATGGCTGGTTCTAGCAGCCAACCTCCTAGTCCGAGCAATCAGCCACCTGAACTTGATCCGAAACACCATAATGAATCTGCTCCATCTCATCGGTAACCACGATGCGCCATACGATACAGTCGAGAAGAGGCGGAGGCACTTGGGTTGACGACGAGCATAATGAACCCGGGTCGGGAGCAGCAGGTTGAACCACCAGCCCCCGAAGAGGCCGACGGTACGACGGTGTTTTCGCTGTCGATGTGCTCGGCCGATCGAGTGGAAAAATACCGCCAAAGAATTTCTCGCTTGAAGGGGGTTGTCGCCTCAGTGCCTGATCATACGGACGAGATGTATCAAGCTCCTGAGGGTTGCTTCACTATTTTTACGGCTCAGATCGACTGGGGGTTCTTCCTGCCGTTGGGCTGCGGGATCAAGTCCATTTTAAGGGAGTTCTAGCTTTGTCAGGGTCAAATCCACCCCAACTCCTGGCTCTTGATGTCCACCGTAGAGAAGGTGTACGAGGACTTGCATCTCTGGCTCGACGGCCCTGTCTTCAGAAGGTTTTTTACGCCGAAGTGTCAACAGCCTGGAGACTTGGTCTACTGGGGATCCGCCAGGCGAGCTAAAGCTCCAAAGTTCTACGAGCCCCTTAAGAAGCTCACTGGTCCATGGAAGCATGACTGGTTTTGGGTCGGTTTAGAGACTCAGGAGAGAAGGGGGTTCCTGTATCCCGGCGGGGAATTTCCTTTTCCCACCGAGTGGAATGTAAACCCATCTACCAAATACTACTGGAAGGATGACTGTTCGCTTTGGAAAGTGCAAGCTCCCACAGTTCGGATCCTCCAGAGGCTGAACCCAGTGGAGATTACTTATGCTCAAGCTGCGGAAAATCTTTATAATGACCAAGTCATGTATCGCAGAGATACTGACTACAACCTTTTCCTTGCCGAAGTGGAAGCAGTTCGTACGTATCTTTCTTCTTGAAGTTGTTTGATTGTTGTCTATCATGTGTGTAGGTATGGCTAACTTGCCTGCTTTTCTTCGTGATTTAGCAGAGATTGCATTTCGTGATCAACACGAGAAGGCGAAACAAAAGGAGTCAACCGCGCGAGCTGGTGATAAGGTCTGGTTGGGGAGCTTGCGAGAAGACATAGATAACTTCCCAGAAGGAAGCCAGTCTGATGTCGGTACCTTAGCTCCTCAGGATGGGATTCCTCATATAACCACCTCGTTCGTGGAGGTTTTGCCTTCTCCAAGGAGAGAATAGGACATGCTGGTTTCTAAGGTCCCACAGCGCGTAGGGGATAAAGTGCTACCAGGGGAGAACCCCAACTTGGGTCCCCATGAGGGAGAGCTGCCCGAGAGTCAGGGTGGCGCCGAGACCGTTGAGCAAACATGGAAGAATAGCTCGACCAGGTATATTACTATTCCTGAGAAGGAGGTCGAGGTCGATTCTGAGCTGGTTGGTCAATTTGATGTCCCGGTCCCTGCCGCTGAGGGGACTAAAACGACTGAAAAGGAGGCCTCACCCGCACCCAAGCAAAAGAAAAGGTCTCACAGCAAAGGGAAAGAAGTGTCAACTTTTAACGTGGTGACTCTTCTTGCGGACCAAGCGTCAAAGCGAGCTCGTCATAAGCTTGTGGCGGCCAAGCCTCCATCCGAAGTGTGGCTCAGCTTACCCCCGAGGAGGAGGTAGCACGCCGACTGGCTCACCCTCCCAAGGTGAATCTCTATCCCCACGTAAGTTTCTTTGATCTTAGTGATTCTTTTTGACTTTTGTATTGGTTTGTGTGTAGATCTGGTCAAAGTTGTATGGTCCTGAAGTGAGGCTTAACGAGCCTGAGGTTATTAGTGACTTTGTTACTTTCACTTGGCTGCCTGCGGAGAAGAAGGCTTATCACCAGGAATCCCACGTGGAAATCCTCTGCCGAGCTCAATCCTATCTTCTGCGGGTCAGAGCTTGTATTTTGTATTTAATGGGCGTGGCTCTGGTCTGAGGAGGTTGCTAACTTAGTCTTGCTTATTTCAGGCTTTTACTGATGTTTCTTATGCTCGAGTCCGTCTTGGCGAGTTGGAGAAACAAGCCGTGGAAGCTCGGGAGCAAGCACAACTCTCTCATGAGGAAAAGGAGAATCAGGCTAGGGAGCTGGATAGACGGGCCGAGGAGAGTAAGAAAAAGGATGAAGAGGACAAGGCCGAGTTTGAACAGGCCATGAAGAAGTTGGTGGCGATTGCCAGAAGTGCAAGCGAGAGTCACCGTAATGAGCTGGCTACTCGCGATGTTCGTATAAACGAGTTAATGGAGAGCCTTAGGCTGAAGGAGGAGGTTTTGGCATAGGTTCGGGAAGCAGTGAAACAGAAAGATGAAGCGATTGAGGCTAAGAACAAGGCGTTCATCGAGCTTGAAGGCAAACTTCAGCTGGCTGAGAGTTCCCGAGCTCAGACCTCCGATAACCAAGACATGTGGCGAGATGCTTACCAGCAGAGGTTGAAGAAATACAAGGCCCTGAAGCATCATTCCCGGAGGAAGCACGCTGGCACCATTAAGGATTGGGCTCATTATTGGATGGTGTATCGTAGCCAGTTTCTGCATACAGCTCGGGGGATGTTTCCGAACGAGAATCTGGATGAGTTGACCCGACTCGAAGATCTTGTGCCTGGCACTGAAGTTCGTTTTTGGGAAGATGACTTGAGGGTTTGTGGTGACGAGCTCGTTGACATGATGAGGCAAATTCAAGAGGAGCAAGAAAGGCCTCCAGCGTCACCTACTGGTTCTGCTGTAACCTCCATTCTCTCGGAGTTCGAGGGTGAAGAGGAAGAGGAAGTTAGCTCATTGTCTCATGCTGCCTAGCTTTTTTCTTCTTTTTTTTTTGTTTGTTTACCGTTTTGTATTGAACTTGTGTAAACTGTGTAACTCGTTTGTAGCTTACTTCAATGAAGTCTTCTTTTTCTCCTGTTCTGCGCTTTATGTCATCTTCTTTGCTCTCGCAAAGATGAGCTCGCAATGTTGTACATATCTCTGTGATTTGCGGGCTTGTGTTTGCCTATATCTGTGTTAGATAATTTTGGCTTGTGTGGTATGCCGCATTATTGAATTCTTTTTGCTGCATGTTATTACCTTTACTCTTGTTAGAGATGTAATGTGTTTGCGAGCTGAGTGCATTGTATTCCACCGTTTCCGCTTGGGAGTGTCGATGTGTTTCTGAGTTTGTTTTATTTTGTTGTTACTCATTCGTGGAGTGTAAACATGCGTTTGGCAATTTGATCGCGCTTTTATTGCGACATTATGATTCACGTTTGTTCATCGTTTTTGTCGCATTGGTGAATTGATCGCCTTTACGTTATGACGTTATGATTCATGTTTTGTCTTTGTTGCCTTACTCGTTTCGAGTGTGTGGCGCATTTTGGCGAGCTGGTCGCGCGTATGTTGAGACATTATAATTAGTACAATTGTGTGAGCTAAATTACTCTGAAATGCACTGTCATTGATAATGTAAATACAAATGTGGCAATAAATGTCTTTTGGGAAGAGAAAGTTGCGTGAGCTGCTGAAGCCGTGGCGCGTACAATGGTTTATAACGCCTTAGGGAAAATAAAAGATCGCGAGTAGCTGCTGCGAGCTGTGGCCTAATTACTCTCCGGGGTAAAATTTCTTGAGTGCGGCCATGTTCCAGGTCCGCGAAACCTCCTTCCCCTCTAAGCTTTGTAGCTTGTATGTGTTTAGGCTGACCTTGGCCCTGATCTTGAAGGGGCTTTCTCAATTGATGCCAAATTTTCCTTGGCCTTCTCGCGCCCTTGAGGCTTCTGTGATGGTTGAGAACTAGGTCTCCAATCTGGAGGGCTCTTGGGTGGACTGTTTTGTTGAATACAACCACGATCCTTTGTTGGTAGGCCTCAGCCCGTACACCGACCTGCTCTCTCTTCTCTTCGAGCTTATCGAGGTTAGCTCTTAGAGCTTGCTCATTGGGCTCTCCAGCGACGTAATGGAGTACTCTCTCAGTGGGAGTTCCAATGTCGGTTGGGATAACCGCCTCTGTGCCATAAGTAAAGAGGAATAGAGTTTCTCCTGTTACTGTGCACGGGGTTGTTCGATAACTCCATAGTACATTAGGCAGCTCGTCGGCCCATGAAGCTCCGCTCTTCATCACCCAGATTTTGAGCCCCTTCATGATTGTATGATTCGTTACCTCGGTCATCCCATTGCTCTGGGGATAGGACACCGAGGTGAATCAGAGCTTGATGTGGAGGGCGTCGCAGTATGCTTTGAAGGCTTCACAATTGAATTATGTGCCATCATCGGTGATGACTGTATGAGGGATGCCAAAGCGTGTCAGCACAAACTTTTCAAAGAATTGGATTACCTGTTTTGGCGAAATGGTGGCAATGGGCTCTGCTTCTACCCACTTAGTAAAGTGGTCAATGGCCACTATTATCCATTTCTTCTGGTATTGATTAGGTGGCATTGGGCCAATGATGTCCATTCTCCACGTGGAGAAAGGCCATGATGATCTGATAGAAGTTCTCACTGTTGTTGGGACTCGGGTGTGTCGAGCATAAGCTTGGCATTCTCTGCATTCTTGGGCCAGAGTTGTGGAGTCGAGCTTCATCGTTGGCCAGTAAAGGCTTAGGAGTTTTGCCTTGCGCACCATGACATCCTTTTTCTCGTGGCCCCCGTAAATGCCTTCGTGCACCTCTTTAAGCACGTAGTCAGCCTCCGTTTTCCCAATACACTTCTTCCAGAGGTGGGTTAATGATCTTCGATATGACGTTTTCCAATGAGAGCATATTGGTATGACTTTCTAACAGTCTTTTGGGCCTCTATTGGGTCTTCAGGTAGCTCGCCATTTGACAAGTACTTTTTCAGAGGTGTGTACCATTCGTCTTCTTGTTCAATTACCATTATCTCAGCACCTTGGTGAATGCTTGGAAGCGCTTGAGTGAGGATGGCACAAGGGATCAGGTTTTCACCACAGGGATCTGAAGCTGCTTTGGCGAGCCGATCAGCCTCAGCATTTTAGGAACGGGGGATGTGTATTAATTCCACCGTGGTGTCGTTCGCCTTGATCTGTTCTGTTAGCTCTCTAGCTTTGCTTAGGTATTTCAGCATACTCTCTTCTCGAGTGGTGTAGCCTCCTCCGAGTTGGTTAACTACTAGCTTTGAATCACTTTTGATGCAAACTCTGTTTGGTGAGATAGCCTTGACTATTTTTAATGCCTGTAAGAGGGCTTCGTATTCGGCAGCGTTATTGGTCGCTTTCCAGAGTAGTCTTACTGCTTGGTTGATGCATATGTTTTCGGGGCCTAGTATATGCAAGCCAATGCCTCCATTCTTTTGGTATGAGCTGCCATCAATGTATATTGTCCGGATATCTTCAGGCGAGCTGCTTTTTTCCTCAGGTGGGGCCTCATTAACGAAGTCAGCCAAGGCTTGAGCTTTGAAAGCTTCTCAAGGTTCGAAACGCACATCAAGCTCCGAGAGTTTGAGAGCCCATTCAACTATCCTCCCTGTAATCTCAGGCTTTTGTAATGTTTTCTTCAATGGCAGATTTGTTCTTACTGTAACAATGTGGCTCTGAAAGTAATGACGGAGCCTTTGAGATGCTATGATGATGGCGTATGCAGCCTTTTTAAGCCTCGGATATCTCAGCTCGGCGCCTTTGAGAACCTTACTATAGTAATAGATGGGAAACTGCTCTTTTTCCTCTTCTCTCACCAGTGCCACGCCTATGGCCTCATTACTGACACTTATGTACAGATACAGGGGCTCGCCAGCTCTTGGTTTGCTTAACATGGGAGGCGAGGTGAGGAGCGCCTTCAGCTCGACAAATGCCTTGTCAAATTCCTCGGTCCAAGCAAAGTTTTTTATGCTTTTCAAGGCCTTATAAAAAGGAAGGCACCGGCGAGCGGAGCAAGAGATGAACCTTCCCAAAGCACTGACCTTGCCATTGAGTACCTATACATTGTTGATGGTTCGAGGATGTGCTAGGTCAATGATGGCCTTGATTTTATCAGGATTGGCCTTGATTCCCCTTTTGGAGACCATGTATCCTAAAAACTTCCCCGCTGAGATTCTGAATGCACATTTCTCTAGATTCAGCTTCAGGTTGAAATCCTTTAGTTTCTCGAAGACTTTCTCAAGGTCAGCTGCATGAGTCTCCCTTGATTTGCTTTTTACCACCATATCATCGATGTATAGTTCGATGATGTCACCGATCAGACCCTCAAACATCTTGTTTACTAGCCTTTGGTAGGTTGCTCCTACATTATTCAGTCCGAATGGCATTACTGATAACAGTAAGTGCCTTCGTGGGTGATGAAGCTCGTCTTCTCCACATCTTTATCTGCCATGGGGATCTGATTGTACCCGGCTTTTGCATCTAGCATTGACATGATGGCATGCCCTGCCGTGGCATCAACAAGCATGTCAATATTAGAAGGGGGTACGAATCTTTTGGGCAAGCTTTGTTCAAATCCGTAAAGTCGATGCATATGCGATAAGTGTCGTTTGGTTTGGCTACCAATACCACGTTAGCCATCCACTTGGGATATTTAACTTCTCTGATGTGGCCCACTTTG
>CAOJBJ010887346.1:0-17305 GCA_948291685.1 Euphorbia celastroides
CTTATCTAGAGCTTGTATTGTCTGGGACACAATTTCAGTACAACTTTTACCCAGTTGATGGAGTTTGTGCTTCTAAGCTTTCTTTATCTGTTAAAGATTTTTACCTATATGACAGGAGCAAACGTGCACCCTGGAAGCGGGTAATATATGCTTTCCTTCTTAATCAATTTCATGCCATTATGGATTTTGTAATCATGTGTGAATAATATATCTCTTTTCAATTGAAAGGTACTAGGATATTATGATTCAAAGGATCGTCCCAGGGAATCTTCTTCTAAAGCATTTAAGATGGAATTAGAAACTGTCAGACCGAATCCTCTAACCCCTCTTGAGGAGTATAGGTAGGCTTTCTATCGTATTTTAATATAATGAAATAAAACTAAGGGTCATATTCTCCAGACTCTTTAATTTGGAAGAACTACTGATCTAAAAGCACCTTCACCTCATGAAATTCTGAAACAATTGGTTTTCATTTGCAAAATTTTCCCCTCCCTGCCCAAATCCACTTATGAAACCTTAGATAAAAGTTGATGCCATATTGTGGTGTTTGTATTTCTTTAATATAGATTACAAGAACCCCACTGATTCTTAGTTGATGCAGCTTTGGAAAGGAAATACATCTTATGTCATTATTTTGATTTATTTTTGAGTTCTCGTATAGATACTGATTCATTGACCATTACTGGAGCACTATATATATTTATAACGTGTTTGACAATCTAAATATACTTTGAGTTTCAATTGGCTAGAAACATGTCATCTTTTTGTGGTGAAGTTAAGAAATTATTTTATCGCGTTAGATGTAATCTGATGGCAGCAGACAATATCAACTACTGCTTTGTGCTTTTCCTGAATTCTTTGGTCTTTGTTTGGTATTATACCTTAGAGTTCATAATTTGGCAAATCAGGATAATCACATTTGCATACTTTATCTTTCAGGTTGCGTGTAGCTTTATTACCTATGATATTGCAACTTCATCAGAGCCAACTTAATTTCCTGATCAGCTTTTTTGGGTCAAAAAGCTTGTCAACTGACCAGCTGTCCGATCACAATCAAATTTCACGCGGAGCTACACCATCTCACATGAATAATCTTGCAGGAGAAAAAATTGCAGATGAGGCACTGCTTCCTTATTTTCAGGTGAGTGCATTAGTATGTTTTGTAGTGGGGCGATGCTGATCTTTCTTTTTAGTATAATCTTTTGGGCCATAATGGATGCCTCTGCTTGTGTAGCTGTTCATAATAACACCTTCCAATACCATGATTCAAATTTCAGAATGATTTATCTTCAGGTCGCAAGACACCACTATCATGATCTTTGTTTGTCATCCTCATTTTCTTAATAGTGTTCCTATAATAACGAAGACTGATAGTTCCACCAACCTGCACTCATCTACCAATTTAATAATTGTATGTCTTTCGTATATCTTTTTTAGGGTGTAAACTAAAATTCTTTTTGAAATAAATTAATAATGTCCAACATAAACATCGGCGATGACTGTATATATGTGGGTATTAATCATTTCAGTTTCAATTGACAAAGTCGCTGTTTTGTCATTTGATTTATTTATGCCCATTTCATTGCAAGTTTAACTTTTTCGTGTCCATTTATTTTCTTATGTTGTGATTTATCGGCAGTGATATGGAAGCAAAGAAACTTAATTGCACACGAATGTATTATTTTGATGTTTGTACTTTTGCTTTGGAGACAGCCAGACACCAATACTCTAATATGGATTTAATCAAGTGGTTTTGCTTTTTATTCAATATAGTTATATGTTTGTTGTGGTTTCATTATGAACTTTTGGATTTTTTTTACAATTTGCTAGTTCTGTATACTGATTAGTAATTATAATTCTTATGTTAGATGTTTGATGTCTGGCCAATTGTTCTGCGGGTTGACTACAGTCCACACCACGTGGATCTAGCAGCATTGGGAGGAGGGAAGTATGTGGAACTTGTCAACATCGTTCCTTGGAAGGTGAACAACATTTGCCTCAAATATAAAAATGTTCGTTTTCTATTGGTTGTTATTTGTGCTTTTGGAGAAGTGTTACTTAGCACAGGAACTGTTCTGAAAGCAAGTTGTCTTTACCAACTTTACTATTTTGGCTCTTCTGAAAAATCTGTATCACGCCTTAAAGGCAGATGACATGCTTATTACAAAACAATATACATTTATGTGGTTAGATTTTCATGATTGCCTATTTTTCGAGAGTTTATGGTGTAATAACATGCCGAATAGCTTTTGTTTAGTTGCTGATCTGTTACAGATTAGGCCTTTTGCTCAATCCATTTTGTGTTGGTATTTAGAAATAGTTCAAGAATCGACTTGTTTGTTACATTACATTAGACTCAACAATTACTGTCCTTCCCTTGTGGATTCTCGAATCCTTTCTCAAATAGAGATTTTTTTCGCATATGATAAGGGTTTTCAATGCTCAGATTATCTATTTTGGTGCAGGGGGTGGAGCTACAGCTCAAACATGTTCATGCTGTTGGTGTATATGGCTGGGCCAATTTGTGTGAAACAATTGTAGGGGAGTGGTTAGAGGATATTTCTAAAAATCAGGTTTAATTTGCATACATCATGTATATTGAGAACTCCAGAATTTTGATGCTCCTTGGCATCTTTATTGATATTTGTTTCTGCTTAACTATTTAGATACATAAAGTTTTGAAAGGCCTGCCTACCATCCGATCCTTGGTTTCAGTTGGTTCTGGTGCCGCAAAGCTTATCTCTTTGCCGGTTGAGAGCTACAGGAAGGATCAAAGAGTACTCAAAGGAATGCAGAGAGGTAAGTTATAAAAGGTCAATGTTTTGTGGTGTTGCTGAGTTTGTTTCTACATTACTAGGATCAATTCTGTATTGTACAACCACACTATCTTAAGTTTTAAAATGTTGTGTATACTGGTCATAGGTCATCAATTCCTAGTCTGAATTATGGGCGTTTATTATCTGTTCTTCATTTGTGATACTAAAAGTTACCTGTTTGAAGATGTTAAGCTTGGTACTTCACTCGATATGGTTATCGAGTATCCTTCTGTATTTAATGAAGAAAAATGTTTTTATGTCATTTGCTGTAGCTAAGAATTGACAATTTGTAATATGTAGGATGCTAATACTTGCATCACATGAATGATACCTAGATATCTTCGTTTATATATTCTCGGGACAGTGACTATTAAACCACATTTAGCTTACTTCTAGATGTCATTTATGCAAATCTTCATCCTTGAATCATGCCTGAATTGTTTTTCACTTGAACAAATGCAGTTTCTACAACGATACTGTAGGGTGTAGGTCAAACCTTGCCATAAACTTTCGGGTCACTGATTTATATTTTTGTCTAGCATCCTTTGCATTTCTAATCACTTTAAATGCTTATTTGCTTACTGGGAAAGGTTAACAGAAACAGCTACTCTTGGTTTCAGGTACAATTGCATTTCTCAGAAGTATATCACTCGAAGCTATTGGACTCGGGGTGCATTTAGCAGCAGGAGCTCATGACATTTTGGTCCAAGCAGAACATATCCTTTCAAGGGTTCCTCGTCCCGTATCACGGCCTACAGAAGACAATTACAAACCTAATGCAAGATTCAACCAACCCAGAAATGCCCACCAAGGAATTCAACAGGTGAAAATGCAAGCATTGTTTAGGCTTTAAAAACACACGCATAGTTAACTGTGTTCTCATTTCACTTGTCTGATCCAAACTATAAAAAGATAGAGCCTTTTAATTTGTTAATTTGGCAGGCGTATGAAAGCCTTAGTGATGGGCTTGGAAAGTCAGCTTCTGCTTTTCAGACATCAATAAGAGAGTACCAGCGTGGGGCCAGTGCGAGATCTGCCATGGAAACTGCAGTTCAGAGTGTCCCAGCTGCTGCTATTGCTCCAGTTTCTGCCTGTGCTGGTGCTGCACATTATGCACTTCTTGGTCTTAGAAACAGGTCAGTTTTTATTATACTTAGTGTATCACTGTACATGAAAACTAATTGCAATCCTCTTAGCAATTGTATATTCCTGGCGTGAATGCTTGCAGCCTTGATCCCGAGCACAAGAAAGAGTCCATGGACAAGTATCTGGGTCCCGCTCCACCACATGATCCGAATTGATTTTATATGTACTGGAGCAGGTTAACATGTCCAGCTGATGCTATTCTTTTTATTCTCTCATGGCTTCCTGCAGCCAACACAACATGTGAGTTGAACTTGCCAACACTCTATTGCCTAAAAAAGTTTTTTAGAAATAGGATTTAGTGAGAGGTAACATGTAAGAGAGAAATAGGACCACACTTGTTATGCAAATTTTTTGAGGTCAATTAATACACGTCTAGGTTGTGATAGGAGAAGTTTAAGTTTGTCAATCAGGTGTTGGAGTGAGAATATGGGACATGAAATCACTAGCCTGACGAAACTCAGCCCCAATAATGTGCATATAATACAACATAGATATATGGAACAAAAGGATGTTCCATCTGTTTCAATTTTGAGTCATTCGCTCGTTCCCATCTAACACTGCATGGTCATATTAGGTCATAGATAGTCTTTCAGTTTCTCAACAAGGTCCTCTTTAATATACATTTAGATTGGTAAAATATAGAAAAAATACGGAAGAGGTCGATGAAATTCAACCTCGCCTTAAGAAATCGTTATCATTTTGAACATATATTTGTAAACCATGTAAAAGATTGATGTGCACCATTTTTGAGCACGTAGGTTTTGCCACATTAAGTTGTTGCCTGAAATAACATCTTTGCTCTAAATGTTGAATATTTGGTTTCAGATGTACATTCCATGAACCAACAGAACAAATTCTTTCCGCCAACTATGGGTATAATGTAAATAGATGGGTGCTTTCTACCAGAAGGGTGGTTATAAGATTTTTAGTAATTAGTGGCAGATAACTGTAAATAGTTTCATATATCCAGATTTGTTTTCTAAGAGAGAGAAAGATTCCCCCTTTGATTCTTTTATAGCCCGTAGCAATGATTGTACATAATTATATACCTCAAGGGAAAGCAAGTTTTGGCAATTTCTATGTAAAAGTACAAGAATTCCTATGTGATTGGTGGTTTAAAACGTGTGATTTTGTATCGGTTGAAAAAACATCTGTTGAAGTGTGTTTGACTTGATGATTGATGCCATTTGGGCTTTGCTCAAACTGTAAAAGGCACCGTGTTTGTGAACTGAGTATTTTGGGTCTATTTCGGTATACTATGTTGAGTTTGGATGACACTTATAGCTTATTTGTTGCATCTTATTAGACAATTTTTTATTACAACTAATCGGGACATTAGCGCGGCAAAACAGTTGTAATCTCTATGAGATTTAGTAGCCAAATGCATCACTATATCCATGTCTTTTGCTTATCTAATTTGGACTTACCGCTCTATTTTCCTTCTATCATTTATCTTTCTCTATCTATTGTTACTACTTTTCTCGGTTAAAATTATGTATTTCTTGTATATACTCTTTTCGATGCAACATAGCTTTAAGGGTCAAAAAGGGTTTCATAACGAGAGAAAATTGCATCTCGTGATGAAGAGGCTTACATACGATGAATGGAATTAAGGTAATATGACACATTAACATATATTCACTAAAGAATTTGAATAAAAGTGAGCTTCAACCAAAGACAAGAACATCAAAAGCCAAGAATTTTACTTCTAGACAAACTTAGTGGTACTAAATAGGAGCACAAAACAACATGGAAGCTGTTGAACTGCAAACATTATACATAATAAACAACCAATAATCATTTCCTACAAGATTACAACCCACAGATTTGGACTCGGTAATGCTGCAAACTGAGCTAGCACATAAACAATGTGAACAAAAAAAGACACAGAAGCAATACATAACTAAAGAAAACCAGCAGCACACCTATATTTTTATAGTCCTTTTCGGTTCAACAAATCGCTCCAGAACTCCATTGTTCAGTTCTCCTCCCTTGGATACCAAATGGGTTCTTTTCAGTTTCCACCAACCAGGACTTTTCTGCACCTGGAAAAATGGATCAAACCCGTCTTCATCATCATCATCGACGGCCATCAACTCGTCTCTTAGTGTCATTTTCTTTGACTGGTTCGAGCTTTCATCAGTCAAAGGTAGAATCTTTCCCTCACAAAAGATCTCATCAGCAGGAATCATACTGAATCTTCTGACACAGAACTCAAATTCTGAAGAAACCGGCGCTTCTCTGTAACTGCAATTCGGTCCTTTTGCATTTGAAAAATCATTGGAAAACGAGATTCTCGGATCCATTGAGACACTCGACCTCTTCTGCTCAGTGATGTTATTGCTCAACATTATGTTTAGTTTGACTCGAACTAGTGATGTTCGGTTTCAGCGTTTATATTAGGTGCTTAATCTCGGCTTTAAGTGTTAATTTAGCAGGCATCTCATGTTACTCTGATCTGTCATATGGTGATTAAGCTGTTAAAAGTGGTCAAAGGGAATCATCTCTGACATGTTTACTTAATCAGCTGTTTCCAAATCCCATGTGACTTTGAGCTGTCTGAATTTTGAAAAAATTTATGCCACTGGTTTGACTAATGATTCCAATGTTAGGACATTACTAAAAAGCACAAACTTTGTTCCTTTCCCTTGAATTGGGGAAATGACATTCATTCACATGGTTATTAATCCATAAAATAATCTGGCATTCATATAATCCAAATGGGTTTTTGACAAGTGGCTAATTTTAAGCCTACAAGCTTTGAAACATTGGAGTTTACCTTGGTGGAGAGAATCTGGATCTTTGGAACTTGTCTGCTGACTAGCTAGCAGAGTTTGTGTTTCATGTTCCACAGAATCTTAGAGGAATCTATCCAAAAAATAATTTGCAGTATCACATTTCGAGTACATCGAATTTCCCCCGAGATTTGTTCATACTTTCTATAGCCAGATGATCATCTGACGCTTTGTTCAAAAAAATTTCACTATGGCATGTTAAGATTAGTCAATAATCACCTTTGATCAATTTATTTGTTATGTAACTCTTTTATCACATGCTTTTTAAGAGAATGTGTTGTTTGAATCTTGCTTCGAAAAAGAAAAACGGATCGAAAGCATGTAAAGTTAGACGCTTTACTGTAAAAATCTGGGTCTGGCTTAGTTACAGAAAAAGTGATAACTGACTTCATATGCATATTGTACTTCATATATATTGTAGAACAAAAATGAAAGTCTATTCACAGATATTTCAAACTAAGATATTTTTATGAACTATATAGAATTAATTATCTAATAAATTATTTATATTTGATATTGATGAAAAACGGAAAATTACCCATTTAGCCCGTAGAACGGCATTTTGGGGAAACTGAAATTTATGAGCAGCATCAACATGGGTTTTTATTAGGGTTTTACAGTCGAACGAAATCATCATTTTCCGTTCTCCGGTGACCAAAAATGGCTTCTCTTATGGTTATTCGCCGTTCACGGGATCCGAATTTGCTTTCCCTTTCCTCTTCCTTTTCCAAGGTACTGTCTTTTTTACGCTGCAATTCTATCTTCGTCTTCTCCAAATCCCTTAGCACATCCTCTGCTATTCCTAATGACTATCAAAGACCTAATCTTTCTAGCTACCAAAATGAGGGCGATCAAAACCCTAACCAATGGCCGCCTCAAGGTGGTAGCAATCCTAGCAACCAGTGGAATCATCGAGATAGTCAGCAGGTAAACCCTAGTAGTGCTCAATTCAGTAAGCAGAGTTTGAACCAGAACTACTCGAATAGGGGATATTCTTCATATTCTCAGCCACAGCCAAATCATCAGTTCAACCCTCAAGATCAGTACTACAATCCTAGTCAAATGAACCCTGCTCAGAATTTTCCTCCCCATCCTAATCAGCCGCAACCAAATCCTAATCAGTGGAATTTCCAAGGTCAGCACCAAAATCCTAGTCAAGTGAACCCTCAGCAATGGAATTCTCCTCCGAATCCTAGTCAGTGGGATTCCCATCCTCAGAGCTATCCCCAACACCAGAATCCCCCACAGGCTCGTCCTAATGTCCAGGATTATCAGCATCCCAGAGGCCTGGATCAGTGGAGCCATCAAAATCAGGGGTATCCACAGGGAAGAAGTCCTGATCGTTGGGCAAACCCGAATCATGAAGAAGCACCAAATATGAATAATGACACGGACCATCGACGGCCTCGAGCTTTTGGTCCTTCATTGATTGATTTGACACTACTGTGCCAGGAGGGGAAGGTTGAAAAAGCTATTGAGTTGATGGAGAAAGGAGTAAAAGCTGATGCTAACTGTTTCGATCGTTTGTTCGAGTTGTGTGGGAAATACGAGGATGCGAAAAAGGTGCATGATTATTTTTTGCAATCAATATGTAGAAGTGAACTTAAGTTGATCAACAAAGTGCTTGAAATGTATGGGAGAGTCGGAGGTATGACTGATGCTAGGAGAGTTTTTGACCATATGGCTGAAAGGAACTTGGATTCTTGGCATCTCATGATTAATGGGTATGCCAATAATAACATAGGAGACGAGGGATTGCAATTGTTCGAGCAAATGAGGACACTGGGGTTGCAACCGACTGAGGAAACTTTCCTTGCTGTTTTCTCTGCTTGTGGTAGTGCAGATGCAGTGGAAGAAGCATTCTTGCATTTGGAGTCAATGAAGAATGAATATGGAATCAATCCCGGAATGCATTTTTATTTAGCAGTTATTGATGTTCTTGGCAGGTGTGGGTATGCTAATGAAATCGAAGAGTATGCATGGAAACTCCCGTTCGATCCAACTGTGCAGATTTGGGAGGCATTGAGGAGATATGCTCGACTTCATGGCAATGTTGATCTTGAAGACCGAGCTGAGGAGTTGATTGTGGCTCTTGACCCATCAAAAGCCACTACCAAAAAGCTTGCTACGCCTCCACCAAAGAAGTACAGTGTCATTAGCATGCTTGAAGGGAAGAACAGAATAATCGAGTTTCGAAACCCGACTCTTTACAAGGATGATGAGAAGCTGTTGGCGTTGAAAAAAATAGTGAGTTATGTCCCTGATACAAGATATGTTCTTCATGACATCGATCAGGAGGCGAAAGAGCAGGCCTTGCTTTATCACAGCGAGCGGTTAGCAATTGCATATGGCCTCATCAGTACTCCTGCAAGGACACCCTTGAGGATCATCAAGAACCTCAGAATCTGTGGTGATTGCCACAATGCCATCAAGATCATGTCAAGGATCGTGGGGAGGGAATTGATTGTGAGGGATAACAAAAGGTTTCATCATTTCAAGGATGGCGGCTGCTCTTGCGGAGATTACTGGTAAAGAAACTGGTGCAATGAAGGCTGCTGTGAGTCTCATTACTTTCTGCATAGTATATTCTAATTTAGGAGAAATAAGAATGGCGGCATTTCTGTTGGTAGAGATGAAGTGTTCAATGAACATGGTTGTTAAGGTTATCTGATGCTTATAGTGTTTTGGTATGTGTTTCCTATGCTTCATTATAGTAGCCTAGGAATAAGAGACTGTTGTAAATGCTGCTCATCTATTCACCCATGTGTTATTTACAGCAGATCAAATGGTTCCGTGGATTTTTTAGATATTCAATGATATGTTTTCAATAGATCATGCTATTTTCAAGAGGCTAGCGAGACACCATTCGAAGTTAACATAAATAATAGAAGAGACTAGAAAGCCGGCAGATTGTAGCAAAAACTTTCAATTTTTGTCAACATAAAGTTACAATATGCAGCCGGTTATTACATATAGAAATACTAAATAACTTTTAATCATTTGGATTGAATGTACATGAACATTATCTGTGTCTGCAGTTTCTGTGCCTCTCTTCTTCTGATCTTGAATGGACTCTTTGAAATCGATGAATCCATCTCCATCCAAGTCAACCACCCGAAAAATCTTCAGCAAAACTCATGTCACCTTATACTGTCCCAAAGCTCCAAGTGTGTGTACTCTTTCTTGGAAATTTCCCCAGCCCTGTTGAAATCAAGATTTGTTGAAAACTTGCCCCATCTTACTCAAGTTTGGCTGGAAAGTCTTTCTTTCCCAGGAAGAGAACATCTGGAGACAGGTTATGCAGAATCTTTGGTTCTAGATATAGCTTGAATTGGTACTCTCGAAAGCTAACGTTCACCATTTTCTAGAAAGTCTTTGTTTTCACAAACTCAAATACAAATGATGTGTATTGTTTCTCAACTTTGCTTACAAAGAACGAAACTTGGAAAACGATTCTTCAAGCATGTGCATGGTTAGATAAGGATATGAAAAGGGAATATATGCTTTCATTGATATCAGAAGTTACAGTGAATCCTATGCATCACTTGACTGATGTCCACTTTTGTTCTCCATAAATGTAAATGGCCAATGTAAATGAAAGATGTAAAGACAAGACTACAACTAACAATGAGTGTGCTCCCTGAATAAAAACAGAGCTTCCATGTTCATGGCGGCTTTCCATTTTCCAGGTCCTCCATTACATCAATGTCCTTGCGGACCGTTATCTTCTGCACATATCCTGCAGCAATACACATATTAAGTATCAATTTCAGCCTACAAAAACAAAACCGCAGCACTAATGACCCGAATGGGCTAACAACATGCTGATAGAACCGCAACAGAAAAGAAAGAAACAAAGAAAAGATATGCTTCTGTAATTGAGAAGCATTATGCAATGTCTAAACATAGTTTAGTGAACCACTTTGAAAATCAGCCAGGCCCTAATTCACACTTCTCATAGCGCTTCACAGTCTACCACTATAATTCTTCACGGTGGAAATAGTTAATGATTAACTGTGAAGAGGGCAGAAGAATGGTCCAGAGAAAATTCTACAACACGAGAGAACTATGTTCACATTTTCCTTGAATTGAAAGTGCATTTTACAAGCAACAGAAACTCGTTTCCTTTGTTGTATCAGAGAAAAGTGCTCCATCTTTAATGCAATTCCAATCCAAGCAGTCAACTTCACATCACACTGAGTTCTTTCAAGTCAATTGACAACCTTAGCCATACTGGTTTATTGTCGCAATGACAAACCAAAACACGACAGAGAATTCTCAAAACCAGACAAACATATAAACCAGCATTGTTCTATTGCACATAGTACTATGAAATACAAATAGACATATTTAAAGACAAGAGCAAATACCAATTCCAAGGCAAGGTATGCATTTGCAGATAGTCTCTTTCCCCCTTTTATTATAATAGCTAGCATATCCAGTGCCTTGACAACTTCTGCACTTGCCAGTCCATTCATAAACCACCTCTCTGCAATCCTACTTCAACCAATCCAATTCAGTCCCCGAAAATCGAAACAATTTGAACAACAAAATGAAACTATTGAATTCACCTGAACTTGAGGATCACATCTGAGCCGTTTATCAATCACTTCAGGGGGCACAGGCTTAGTATCAGGATAAGTCATCGGAAGAGGAAGAGCATCTACATTATCAGTCAAATAGCTCTCTTTAGGTCTCGACCACTTCTCTTTTGCATTCGCCCTGCCGTTGCCACCGCCAAGACTCCGCCTTTGTGGTGCTCCGGCGGACCCACCCCACGGCGGAGACGCCGGAATGCCCTCCGATTGCGGCCCAATTGGGATTCCGCCGGCGTCCGCTGCGGCGGCGGAGGTTAATTGGAGCAGCCGACGATGGTGAATTTGGTGGCCTAACCGGAGGTCACCGGCGGCGGTGGAGAGAGGGAGGACCGGTGACGGCGGAGAAGGGAAGAAGAGAGAGGATGGGTTAATGGGTAGCATTTGCCGGCGACGGAGAAGGAGAGGAAAAAGAGAAAATCGGATTGGGAGCGGAGATATTTAGCCGAGTAAAAGCTAAAAAGAGATTAAAAATCAAAACTTTGGATTCTTTCTATATTGCGGAAGGTGGGCCATATTCATGAACCAGCTCGAACTCAAAGGCTTTTGACTTCACATTTTATTTAAGGTATTTCTTTTTTTCCTTGGTTTCTTCTTCTTCTTCTTCAAAGTTCCAATTTTTACTGCAGAAGCCATTGTTTTCTTTGCTCCAAAAGCTTCTTTAGGTATTTCTTCAACTACCCAGTTTCCATTGGAATTCATGCTCTGCTTTTAATAACATAAAAGAAAGATAACATCTTTATCACTAATCAGACAACTTAGAACTAAGCTCCTACAATGAGGGAAGACACTGAAACCCAACGCAAGTCAATCAGCTGTTTAATAGTTCAATTCAATTCGATTTTATTGGCCAATAGAGTACAACTATATATTCTTGCACATACAAAAAATAGGTGGAATGAATGTTAGCAAAATGAGTGGAATTGCAATCCTTGTCTGTGTTCATTTGCTATTCAACCTCTAACAAACTCATCATCTAAGGGAGAAATTTAATCTTTGGCCGGTTTTGACTGGCCTGAGACTGCTAGGATAATGCCACGTGAGCACGAGCGAAGTGTATTGTTTCCTTTTGATCCACCACTATGATGCAGATTTTGATAACTCAAGAAGATAGATTATTACCAGATACCCTGTAACAAAAAAAGAACAATCATCCTAAATGCCAATAAGTAAAAATTGTCAAAAATAAACGTGATGATCAATTAGTTTAAGCTCACTGAAGGTCCAAATCGTTTCTCTTTAGGGACGATGGGATTTTTCCGGTAAGTTTGTTGTTCTGGAGCAATCTGTAACAAAGAAAAAACAACTACAATAAGTCGAAACACGAGTTACTATACAGAGGAACCGATCTTGCAGACATTTACTTACAGTTCGTGAAGCATTTTCAGCTGCCCTAAAGAGTTCGGAATCCGCCCTGAAAACTGGTTGTTCTGTAAATGCCTTCATAGTTGGGTACAAGGTATTATTAGTTCAACTCTACATTAACAAATATTAAATAACACTCCAAAAAAATAGCTAACAAATGGCTAAAGATGTTTTTCAAAAAAAATAAAAATAAAAAGGCTAAAGATACTTACAAGGCTTGTAATCCCACCAGTGCACTCAAGTCTGGAATCGGACCCGAGAGGTTGTTATCTCCAAGCCAACTGAAAAAACCACAAATCAATTACACTTTAATATTATATTATAACCAATTAACTAAGATTATAATTAATAAATATCACTTACATATTAGTAAGTCCAGTTAAATTTGCAATGCTTGGATTCAGTGTTCCAGATATCCTCATACCAGTGAGGTCCCTAATGCAAACAACAAAACATGAACATTTATACTATATTTCAAACCCGAAAACATTTGTAATTTCGAGGTGAACTTACAATGAAACAACTCTAGCAAATGCAGAAGACGAAGCATTATGCGAACATTGAACTCCAGTCCACGAATTCTGATTCGGTAAGCAAGGATCGCCACTCCAATCCGGCGGTGGATTGTCTAAACTTCTCGCCAAATCTTCCATTGCCATCACTTCATTTCAACACACCGAAAACCACAAATTATCTAACTTTTTTTCCACAAATTCAAGCAAAGTACTGATCTCTTAAGGTGTTTTTACCATCTCTAGTGAGAGTCCTTCCACCGAGAGGCACAATTTGAAAGATTTCAGCGGCATTAATAAGAGGGCTAACATTTGTGTTATCACCAGAAGTCAAAGTGATTTGAGTGGTCCCCGAAAGAGGCCATTCTTTGGCGAAAACCATGACGCCTTTTGTAGTCACGTTTAAGTTGCTAGAGAATGTTCTTCCATTTATGGAGATGCTCAAAAGTCTCCAACTGTTAGGCCCCGGTTCCCGGTTGTCTTGGAAGTACAATGCAATGTAGAATTTTGTGTTGGGAAGTGAAACTCTTGGCCATTGAATGTTGAGTTTCTTCCCCTTGTCTAGTGTGATTGCTGATTTGAACACTTCAGCCGGTGGGAAGTTCCAAAAGTCTGAAAAATTTATGCCTGATTTGCTTGTGACCACTAAGTTTTCGTCGCTGAATGGCTGCCAAAACCGGCTGAACTGATCATCTGGAAATCTAGGATAAAAGTTTTACAATAATATATCATCACCATCAGAACGCACGTATCACCAAAGCAATGAAGAAACAGCTTTTCAGACCATTTTTTGTACCTAAAGATCCATTTTTGGTCCTTATGCTAGCGTAATTTATTACTTTTTTCCATGTATATGCAAATGCTTACTCATTTGGTTCGGTAATAGAGCACTTATTTCGGTAACTTATCAATTCTTAACATTGTACCAGAGCCTCGAATAACACATGAAAGAAACGAGCAAAAACGAGTGATACAAGCAAAACGAGCAATTTACATACCCGATTATGCCATCCCGATTCCCGAAAGAATGCCTAGCAATAGTAGTGAGAGCATACTTGGAAAAATCGGTAGAATTATACATAGCATCATCAAGGTACTCCACTTCGATAGCTGATATAAAAGGATGAGAAGTAGTTTTCTTATTTCTAGCAACACAAACACTTAGCTCCTTATTATTTGCAAGAACAACAATCTCATAATACGTGGTAAGTCCATTGGCAAAATCATCTGTTGTATTCACAGTGCTCCATTTCGTCCCTTGGACGATTTGATCGAACACCGGAGGGCTCTTACCACCGTCAAATGACCCATAAAAGTAAGTAGTTCTTACCAAATATTTACCGCCTTTGATGACAGGAAAAGCGTAGCAGTACTTTTTGGAAGAATTGTTAGGAAAATAACGTAATGTGGATAAAATAGGCAATAAACCGTGTGTTTTAATGGTTGATTTGTTGCCAACAAGTGTGAAGCCTTCGTCGGGGATGAATGTAACGTTTCCTTGAATTACATCTTCCGATGCACCGCAGTTCAACGGAAAACCTGCGTTAGGGTTGTTAACACTTAGGCCAAAAATACCGAAAAAATTATAACATGTAAAAAAAAAAGACAGTTCAGTGCAAGAGAATAAAAGAAGCAATAGATTGTGCACTAGGGTTGCCTTGCACATGCAATACTTAGGCGAAAAGGTGAAAATGTTTTTGAACACGTAAAAAAGGCAGCTGGGTGCATGAATAGTGTACCTCTAGGAGAGGAGAGGGAATGAGCAGAAAGTGAGATGGAGAGAATCCATAAGAGGAAGATGAAGAGATGCATGGTGAAATTATTTGAAAGAGGAGAGGGAATGAAGGAGAAGAAGGTGTGATTAGGTTCAAAGATGAGAGGCATAGCTAAAAGATAGATAATTAGTTTTTCAAAAAAAAAATAATTTGTTTAAAAATATTTTGGTATCTACATTTTTGAAAGGAAAAATTTAACAAGAGTTAAATTAGTTAAAAAACGTCATTAGTAGTGCATAGGTTGTGTGAGAATTTAGTATAGTTATAACGATACTTATTAGCTAATTTTGATAGCTGTCAGAAAAATGTATCTACTAGGAAAAGACATATATCGGCATAAAAAAATGTTAAATAACCAACTATTTAACACAAAATGGATGTTGATTAGTTTAATTTGAATGTTACAATTCATTGACATTTAATTTTATAATGTCGGATAATTTGTATAGTCGATCCTATAAAGCATCGCTTAATTTGGCTGGTTAGTTTCAATTCGGTGACATATGATATGGAACTTTCTCCTTGTTATAGTAATATGTGTGATTGCTTTCTCCCTAGCTCAACCTCTATATTTTAGGCCGTGTTTAAAAAATTTCTGCCTTCCTTCATTTAAGTCTTAACACACTTTGAGTTTTAGGGCCCTTCTAGATTCTAAGCTGACTTATGTCTATTTAAGCTCTGCCTAGTCCGATTTATTTCGCCTATGCGTTCTTTAGACTCAATTTTTAAATATTTTTATATTTATAAAATGTTTTAAATCTTTTTGATCCATAAAAGATAAATTAGTTGGTCATATTAAGATAAATTAAAGTCTTCTTACAATAAAATTATTATTTTAATTCTTAAACCGAAAAGTAATTTATTTTACACCACAAATTAAATACTTATATCGTTTTTAAAATATATTTAATTATATTTTGAAACTGCTATATTTTAAACCTGTCCAGACTCCGAAAGCTTCTTAAAACCTTGATTTTAGGCACTTCTCCTGTAACGTACCCTACAGTTGTTTGAAAGTACATATTGTTGTTTCAAATGCAGTATTTTACACTTGAATTTGACACATTAATGAACATATTAACCAAAACTCAATTTCTTAAAAGAAATATTTTACAAAAATTGTGAATTATTATAACTTATATAAGCCGTGAAACGCAGCGTCTTAAGTAAAAGACACGAGCACAACACGTAGACCTTTTCTTCCCTTTGAAGTAAACGCGCCTCTCTCTCACGTTATTTTAACGCAAACCTCTCCCGCCTTCTCCGGTAAACATTCCCTCCACCACCGGCAATTCCCGGTCACCAACATCTGCTATATAATATAACCACCTCCATTTCATCCCTCTGTTATCAAATCAAATCTCATAAATTCTCTCAAAGCTCTCACCTTTCCTAATCATTTCCCTCAATTTCCTCAATTTTATCGATTCCCTTCCCTTTTTCTTGTCGATTCAGTAATGGGTACTTTTCACAGCCGCGAAGGCAACGATCTCTCCGACTCCGATACAGAGTACCAATCGGAGGAGGAAGAACAACAAGAACAAGAAAAAGAAGAAACCCGTTTTACCCAGCAAACAACCAGTTCTTCAACACCCAAGAAAGCTCTAGACGAAATCGATACAAAGCTCAAATCTTTGAAGCTCAACCCAAATCCCCAACACCCGATTCGCCCCGTAAAGCTCTACCTCCATATCGGCGGCAACACCCCCACCGTCAAGTGGGTTCTCTCGACAAACTCACTGATGGGGACATCGCCCCAAGTCACGCCCCGAGCCCGGACATTGCCCCAAGTCACACCCCGAGTCCGGGATCCGGAATCAGTCCGGATGCAACGACCTCAGCTTGCGGGCTCGGGCGACCTCATCTTGGGCGACCTCAGCTTGCGATCTGGATATTTTTGAACTTGGCGGGCAAGTCTGACAGAGTTGATGAAGACTGATTGGACGCCACAAGTTGAGAGTTAAGTCAGCCTTACCTCACCCCATGCCTTGTCAAGTTGTAATATTTTATTATTGATGTAATATTTTAAGTATTTTGTACTTGGGTATAAAACTTCATCCTTTGTCTTTGTAAAGTAAATTTTATCATCAATCAAAATACAACTTAAGAAATCTCTCTCTCCTTATCCCGGTTCATGGAACCTTCAAGTTCAGCTTGAAAATCCTTAGAAAAACATCAGTTTTCCGGCAAGTTTCAGCTTGCGAAACCACCCAGGAAACTCCGGTTTCCGGCGAGTCTCAGCTCGCGAATCTCTTCTTTAGCGGTTTAGGATCAAAACCGCCGCACCCATCGCCCATAATC
>CAOJBJ010887472.1:0-12642 GCA_948291685.1 Euphorbia celastroides
GCAGATCTGAATTTCTTGATGCCACCGTTTGGTCGAATGTCTTCAATGCTGTAACCGAGAGGAGCTTCGTAGAATAAGGTTTTACTACTACTAGACTTTTTGCCACCTTTGGACTCCATTAGAACATTCAGTTCTGCAAATCGAAACAGTAGTGAGCAAATGAAATTAGAATCAATAGCAAGGGGATAAAGGAAGAAAAACAAAACTAAACAAACAATAAATATCATAAAAGAACCAGAATAGATAAGTGATCACTACAGGTTTCAACAAAGGACCAAAAGTCGATATTTGGGGTTCCCAACCATACGATATCAATCACAAGCAACGAGCAACGATAAAATAAACCACAAAACCTCACTCAATAATGAAACGACGATTGATCGAAGAAACATATATATTGGATTTGAAACAAATAAAAAGGATAACAAAACCATAGATTATATTCATAGAAGCAAAGGCATCATCCGATATGATTGATACAGCCAATCAAAATTGACACAAAAGAACAACAAGAAAACAAATCCACTTGTAAAATCAGATACAGCGATGCGGTCAAAGATAAATAAAATCGCAGATAAAACTACAGTACTTACAAATACAGAAGTCGATATGCTTGAAACCAAAATAATCACCAGAACTCTAGATCTTTCGCCAAATCCTGAAACATCAAAGGAGAAAACAAAGCGATAGCATCGTCAATTGAAGGATCAACACAATAAGAACAAGAAAAAATCACAAAAACAAACCGAGATCAAGAGGAGAGAAACAAATACGTACAAAATACGAGACAGAATCGGAGATTTCGATTACAAAACGATGAGGAACCCTAGAAAGTAAGGGATCGGTAAAAAGAGAGCAATAATTCGGTTGGGAGCTGCTGCTTTTCAAAGTCGATGGATTTGTTATGAAGACACGCTCTTGCGTTTATAAATGGATTTACGTGTGGAACATTGTGTGCCCTTGTTAGCGGTAAGTTACGCTTTTGCCCTTGTATCGGTTCCTCGAAGTTTCCGATGCTTAATTTGTTACCAAACTGCCCCCCGATACCCAAACATGTGCAGTGTAATTAAATGGGGTTAATTACTTATTGGAATAATGGAATTTGCCTTTTTTAGGCTTAAATTTCGGATTTGGAGAACTCTTACAAGTTGCAGCTACACTTGTTCGTTAGTTCTAGTACCAACTAAATCCGTCCTACGTAAGCATTTTTAATTGATAAAATTATTACATCTTTATTTGTATGTGATATAGTTATTGTGGTATATATTGCAATAAAGTTCAAGCCGAATCAATCAAAAGGTAAATTGGTTGGGTTATCTTTTAAAAATATTAACTTAACTCGGTAAAACTTAACTTAACTAAATTGAATTTAACTTAATTTAACTGAAATTTAATGAATAAGTACTTAACTTAACTGAAACTTATTGAATAAGTACTTAACTGAACTGAAACTTATTTAAAAAGTTTCAATAAGTTTCAGTTCAGTTATGTACTTATTCAATAAGTTTCAGTTAAGTACTTATTCAATAAGTTTCAGTTAAGTTAAGTTAAGTTAAGTTCTGCCGAGTTAAGTTAAGTTGAAAAGAACATAACCTTAGTACTTAACTAAACTGAAACTTATTGAATAAGTACTTAACCGAACTTAACTTAACTTAACTTAATGGAAAATAAGTTGCAAAGAACAAAGACTAACTCACATTAATAAGAGAGCACAAAAGTTATATTAATAAAGAAGAATTTCTAATTGACCTCGTGAAATTCATCTGCAATTTTTGGCTTCAAGCCAAGAAAAATCTTTTGAGAGGAGAGGAGATTGTTTGAGAGGACAAATAGAAATTAAGAAAAAAAAGAGAGTGTAGAATGGAGAAAGAATTTTAATTGGATTTTGTTTAAGTGGTATACTATTAGTTTGGATGGAGATAATCACGAATCGAGCTTTAGCTCTTTCGAATTCTACTTCCTCAAAAAAAATGGAGAAAAGATAAGCTAAAATTGAAGATTGAAATCTGGAAACTGAAATTTAGGAGGAAAAAAAACAGAGAAGTTCCAAAGTAGGATGGAGAATGGATGAGCTAAAATTGTAAATGAGAAATTGGACGAAAAAGAGAAATCTGAAGTAGAAAGCATGAGCTGAAATTGTACGTCTTAAAAAATAAGAGGAGCTCAATTTGGAGGTTGGTGGAGAAAGGAGCACAAATTTTACTATAACAATGTTAGTTTTAGTTAGGGGTGAAGGAACTTTAACTTTAATGATGAGAAATAATCTGAATCATCTAAACTAAATCAATGTTTGAAATAAAATGAACTTTACTTTATACTTAAAATTAAAATTGCAGAGAATTCTTTCACATTATCCAAATTCAAAATATGTTGTGTTATACAAAAACAATTATGATAACAGGAGTACCAAATAACACTTAGAACACCATAAAAATTAAAACATATAAAAATAAAGGGTAATTGGATCCAGCTGCCTCGGTTTATAGAATGAAAAATAGTAAAAAGATGAATTTGTGTGACCACTTGCTTAATTTATTTTTTCTTTAATTCCTTTTGCTTGTTGATAAGATCCTCATTTCGAATTATTGGCAATGCGTTGTTCCTTTCGTATTGCTTTTTTCTTTTTTGTTTGACAAATTTCACACATCTTTATTTCATTCACACTATCTTTTAATTCGATGCATGTTCCTTTTCAAATCTTAATCTGTACGAATCTTTGTTCTAATGGTTATTTTGTTTTCTTGGGAGATAAGTTTTGATATGCTAATGGAAAAAGAATTATATTATGAAAAAATATATGATGTCCTCATTCGGTGTCTTCTTTTATTTTTCTTTATTTATAAGTTAACACATATTGTACTCTTTTTTATATGTTTATTTCTCTCTCTCTTACATGTTTATTTTTATTTCTCACTTTTCATTTTTCTAACCTAGAAAAAGAGTACATGTCAACAAATGAATGGAACATGACAAAGATGACACTCATAAGTAAATTGAACCATTGTATATAAAGTAACGAAAAACATTAATAACTAAAGCAGAGCAATACATGAGAGAAGTTAGATTACAATTGTTAAGTCACTTAAATTTAATGAAATTGAGTAGGACTAGAGAAAATTGTCCATGATATCAATTGATTTTTTCCCATTAGATGTAATGTACAATAACACACTTTGATCACTTGTGGCTAGCAAAGTGACTTTTACTTTACATCCAAATTGTTCAGCAACTTTACGAAACCCAGAATTCTTTAATTTGTAATCAAGCACACACCTCGCACTAGTACTTGGTCACCGTTGGAGATAAACTTAAGAAGTCAATTGAAGAGCAAGCGTCATTGAAGGGATGGAGAGCAGAGTGAAATAGAGCTTCAAGCGACTAGGAAGCATGGTCAAAAGCTATGTGACTGGACATTATGATTGATAACAAAAGACAAATACGAGACCCAGCAGGCTCAAGGCAAGCTCATAACGCAAACAAACCTTCAAGCCCGAAACACGCATATGAGCTTGCCCCATCAATGCCACCTCGGCACAAGCCTCATATCGGTGTCAGCCACGCTCAGGACCTCGACAAACGAGCCCAGCTCGGCAATAACGAAAAAAATACACCCAGCTAGGTACTGCGTCGTGTTGCGGGATAAATACTATCACCACCGTACGGGGACCAGTACTACAGCGGGACGTGCACTGACAATCACACACCTGGTGTCAGGCCGTGCCAAAACCCACTCATGAGAAGTGTCACGTCATCACTGGTCTCCCACAATCCTCTCCATACAGCCTATATAAAGGCCAAAGTCGAGTATGAAAGGGCAACTTCTTCTCTCTATTATCTACTCTCTCATTTTCTCTCAATCTCATACCTGACTTAAGCATCGGAGAGGCTTCGCCGGTGAAACGGCCGGCCCTCCTAACGGTGTCTGTCTTGTAGATCGACATGGAGCATTCTAAGAGAATTGAATACTCGTTATCAACTTCAAATAGACTAGTACACTGAATAGGGATAACACACGACGGAAATACAATCTTTTCAGTCTGAAATTGGAGAATATGACTTCAGCAATTTACCTGTTGTAGCTTGGCTTTCGAGCTAAAGGTTGAAAGGGAGTTTCAATAACTGCAATCTTCCCTGTACAAATGACAGTCGACGAAGCTAGTAATTGGGTAAAAAGATGAGATAAGCTGAAGAAAGAAATATAATTGACATTTGAGTACAGAAAACGTACAAATATTGCTCAAATTGATAATAACAAGGAAGGACGGAGAGCGAGACAACCTTCAAGGCAAGCGATGGCGGTTGTGTGCAGAGTGTGAAGGTGACAGTGGCAAAAAGCAGCCTGAGTGCGACAAGCATCAAGGCAAGTGTCGAGACACTTTCAAGATTGAGAGGAGAAGCAAGTAGAATGGATGAGGCAAGAGATTGAGAGAACCATAGGGTTTGAACTTTGAAAACTAAACACAGGTTGAAATATAGATTCAAAACAAAGTGGAGGGAAAAAGTCCCGCTTTTAACTTCAATTTATACGCTTCTTTAATTTGTTGTAACATTATTCATTATTTGTTAACAATAAAAGTATCATTGATATATATTATTATCAATATTTTATGACTAAATATTTAAAAAAAATTACCATTTTAATTTATAACGAATTCAGTTATTTATATGTAATAATAAGTAATAATTATTTAATGTGATAAATAGATTTCTTACTGAATAAAATTAATTACAAGTGAATTAAAAATTTAAAAATTTCAAGAGTTAAGGTGTAGAGATTAACAAGCAAAGGTTAAGGATCTAACACGCTATTTTGTCAACTTATTTTTTATTCAGCTCAATTCAATTTCATCAATTTTCAGTTCAGGTTTATTAAGTTTTCATTTACTTTTAATAATTTTCATTAGATATCAGTAGAAGTTTCGATAAATTTTAAATAATTTTAAAGTTTATTAAATTTTAATTAATTTAATATAACTTTCAATAAATTTCAACATGTTACCATTAAGTTTCAGTTAATTTAATTCTGCCCCTTTTCATCAAGTGTAAGAAGCAGGGCCTTAATGGTTAAGCCATAAGGCTAAGGCTTTGTTTGCTTCATGGTTTTTCCATGATATGATAAAATTTTTTGTGGTAATTTTCATATGCATTTCATACACATTTTGCATAAGATTCTAAATAGCTTATGTCTTTAATAACACTTTTTTTATACATTTTATAGTTATTATTTCTAGCCAATAATTTGTCTAAAATACTGTTATACCTTTTCGTATACCTTTTATATTTCTTTTTATATAGCTTTCTCACACATTTTGTTCAGTGTTCCAAACAACATGTATATTTGTTGCTTCCGAAATAGATGCCTAGCTAGTGCACTAGGATCAATTGTATTGCGATGAGCATAAGGTCATATTCCATAGGGAGCTTGTAAGAAAAGTAAGCAAATCAACTATGCAAACTAGTGATAAAGAGGTGTCCTTTTATCAAAGATTGTGGTGATGAGAATCTAACTACAGAATTTATAAAGAAAGATAAAGCAGAAAATATAATCAAGGTTGCAACAACGACAACCTACCTTCAGGTCACTCTAATTAAGCCTTTCTTCCAATTAGATAAGTGTTGAACTTGATTAAAGACAATGATCTAGATTAACTCATTTTCGATTTCATTGTGTACCTCTCAGCTTAACAATGATCTTAAGCTATCTAACATGCATCTCCTCTCAGTCTCCGCATATAGACAACCTAGCATTAAATACAATGAGCATTAAAATATCAAACTGCTAGCATATATCGTGATCTCCTCTCGATCTCATGCAATAATATGTGTTAGTTATTTGCCAACCTCGCAACCTCTCCTCTCGGTCTCAGTTATGAAGCTACAGATGCAAACTTGATCAAGGTTCACATATAAATACAAAGCATAACTAACAATCATAAATATTCAACATTCAATACGAAATCATGAAAGAAAGAAAACTTAGAGTAACCTGTAGAGGCAGGTTGCGCACTGCAAAAGCTACTCATGAATGAATGAAACTTAGAACCTTCATTAATGGAGAATAGAGAGTTTACAGCACCCTTACCCCCAAATGGGGATGATGGAATGAAGATGATCCCCAAAATGAGAGAGATAAGGCTTATATACTCATCCTTCAACAAGAAAATATCTAGCTAGAAAAATGATAAAATATGCTTGGCTTCACAAGGTAATCAAGTAAAATAATTAGTCCAAGCCCACTTGCAATAAATTAATAAAAAGATAATGTTCAAGTTGGTGAAGATAAAGTTCACTCTTTCAATCACGTCAGCACCTACTCCCATCTTTTTGGCTCCATTTCCAGTTGCACTTCCCGCCTCTTTTCTGCCCAAATTTCCAACTTGCAGTAGATTCACCTTGCAGCTGCAAAAACCTAAAATTGCTTGCACAGATCGTTTGAAACAACAAATTGTCACACAGAATACATGGAAAACAAGACATGGAAATGTGATATAATTTATGCTTATCAATCTTCCAATAATTTCTTTACACATTTAATAGAATTTATAAATGCACCATAACTTGAATATTTTGTGTGGAACCTATTAGTCAACACTATCACGTTTTTTGTATCAAATTATCATCATTATCAACAAAATAATAAGTTTTTGAAAATTTCAGTCACCAAAATAGTTTTTGTGACGGTAAAATTTTGTTGTCACGGAAATTTTCTTTTTGTGACAACTAGTTGTAACTGACATATTTGTTTCAAATTAACAATATCATCACCAATATAATAATTTTTTTGTAACAATTATTGCATGTTGTCATAAAAATATTTATTATGACAATAAATTTTTTATTGTCACATATACAATATGCTTTATGACGATTTGTTGTAACTGAACATTTTTTATTTCATATCAATAATATTGTCACAAAATTAACAAAGCTCTTGTGACATACTTTTTATGTTATCACCATAATCGTGTTTGTGCCAATAAAATCTTTGTTGTCATGTTTTATAAATTTATCCATTACAATTTTTGTTATCACAGAAGATTATTAGTTACGATTATAAAATGTTGTCATCAAACATCTGTTATTTGTGACAATTTTACAATAAAAAGTTTGTGACGATAAAATTTTTATTGTCACAGTAAACCATATTTTGTGACAACAATTTTAGTGACAGATATATTATTGTCACAAATAGAGCAGTTTCTTGTAGTGATGAGGAAAAAATTCGAAGTTTGAGAAGTTAGAAGAAAGGAGTTTGCCAGTCAGAATTGACTTAGCTACACATTTTAACAAGTTGAACATATTATTTGTAACTTTTATAAATTTAAGACGTTAGATGACTTCAAAGAAGTTCACGATAATACTAATACATTAGGCATTTTCCCTCACATTCATTCTAATAGTTGTAATCATTAGGTTGAAAGTAAAATGTCCTTTACTTTCATACTTTAGTTAGGTATACAACAAAAAAAATACACAAGAATAAAAGAAAACAATTCAAAAGTACATGCATAACAATAACAAACAAATTGTAATTCATTGTACAAGGAAATAAGAACAGAAAATCTAAAAAACTCCAAATGTAGAAGATGCAATGCTCTTCACAACTTTACTAGCAACTGAATGTACATAAGAAACACAAACTCGAGACACTAACATGTCTCGATTCCGATTCTATCTCAAATACCCGAAATTACCTGTTATTTGGTGAATCTCGGGGTGCATTTCCCCTTTTCTCCTGTTTCCGGGCTATGTCACTTTTCAATGTATCCTCTCCTCCCTACAAGGTCACCAAATCTCAAGTTTCTCTGATCTGATACAACGAGTAAATAGCTACATTCAACTATCTATAATTCCCACTGCTCCTTTGGCTTTTTTCTGTGATTCCAGAGACATACTAGGTCCTATAACACTCGAATTCAGCAACACTAGGAACGAATCATGTTTTTTATTTGTTTTCTGGTTGTATGAGAATGAGTAATGTTATTTACCGTGCCCTGTTAGTGTATGAGGAACAGCAGGAGTGATTGATAAGACATTCATAGTTTCTGATAAAGCTCAAAGGTTTCGGCTTCATCGTTTGATGCCTGCAAACATGTAGAACAGTATAATAATCGTATGGATTGAATTTCCGTGCTGAGGCTGTGATAAAAAAAGACAAGTATGAATCATAGGCAGTCAAGTAATAGGATATCAGTTTTGTGGAACTTATAAATTATAACACTAATTAGAAGATTGAATACAAACAGGAAAATAAAAAAAACCTTTAAATTGTGCATCGCATAAAAGAAAATATCGGTCTGTAAAACATGACCAAGCAACTAAAACCAATGTAGAGCATAAACTAAGGTGTGCCATTTACTAATTAGTGTATGCAGCATAAGACGTTAAGGAGTATGTCAACTAATATGTAAATACTAGTAAACTACGCTATAGCCTATACGAGAAAGTACAATAATGTAAATGAATAATATAAAAAAGGTAACCCCTTGTTTGGAATGACAAATTTTGAGAGAATTCAATTGGAAATGAATTCCTTTTGCCAAATCTCTTGAAATCATTTTCTTGCAAAAGGACTGGCGTGAAAGCATCCCAAATATGGCTGGATATGGACATGAATTATTGGGGCTGGACACTCAAAAACGAGTTTTTACAATACTGCCCTCAGTAATATGAGGGTGTTTATTTCCAGAACCTTTTCGAAGGCTTTTGCCAATAAAATTTAAATCAAAACATTTTTCTTTTCGAAGGCTGCTATTATATTTCATTTTTCTTTTTCTTTTTCTTTAGGCTTTAATTTTTTTAGTATCTTACCTTCAACAGTTCAAAAAAAAAAAAATTGCTCCGGCCAGTGTATTCTTGTTAGTACCTATTGTGAAATTCAATCACAAAATCAATTTAAATTGCAGAAAAATAGATAATTATACTTTGATTTGCATTGAGAAAAAGATTATTTATTTTTTTTGTAACATTGATAGTAATTTTGTTGTAGTCCTTATACTCTAAATTTTGAAGGTACCTAAACCTTGTATTTGAAAATTTACCATACAAGGCCAGTTATGGAAAAGTGTTAAATAAAATTAGTTAACTATTAATCGAATTCTTTCATGGGAATAGTATTTCCAAACAAAAGAATTTGTGTAAGAAGTGAAGTCAATTGAATTCTATTAAAAAATTCAATTGAATTCCTTTTCTTTCTCTTGTAGAATTGGTTCCAAACAAGGGATAAATCTTTTATGCTGCATTCTTTGTGTGTGTGCCCACTCAACTTCAAGTGATGAAAGATAAATCATTTTGTCTATGAATCATACGGAAAAGGATCTAAGGTGAAAACAGAAAAGGGTGCATCAATGTGAGATTGTGAAGGCTTATACTTTTCTCAATGTTTTGATGAGTGTATTATGTTGTCATAGTGAAATATGAACTAATGAACATAATCACTCTAGCTGCACCCTTTATAGAAACAAAGATATAAAACTTTGGTGTACACATAATTCATGGAGTCGGATGTGCTTACCATTATCTCGATTGGCTGATCTCCTGAAACAACATGAACTCCAACTAATCCCGACATTTTACGAGCAGCACAAACTGCAAGATTGAGCAGAATTTCATACTTTATGCAGCTTGTAGATATAATGCACTTGATTTTGAAAGCCTCTAAATAGGAAATGAATCTACCTGATTCCCAAACAGGTGGTCGGCATTAGAAGATAGCATAGACAAGAAAATAGGTAAAAGAAAATGTAACGCTAAAGTTGTTACTTGATCAATGAACAACTAGTCTTTGGTTTTTCTCAAATTTGAACAAATCAAAATAAACTATTAGTACACGCCCAAGATCATGCTAAGACCAACAGCACCATAATAGCCATTCCCGCTCAATGAAAACATGTTTCATGTGAATCCTTCAACATCCTCACCATCATTACTAGTGTACATGATCACAGCTCTGTACTTAAGCTCTGCAATGAGGATGTTAACACACTGTTACTTATCGCAGCAGTCCGCTTATTTTCTGCCATACTTTTGTCAACTAAATCAAACAATGATGAGAAATTGTTATCTGAACCATGCTGTTCTTAATGAATTTATTTAATTTCAGAGCTTAAGCAAGTTCTTATTATGCCAAACTGTGAAGTTTTCTTAAGAATGTTTCACATCTGCAAGAAGAACAGGGATAGAAAAACCAGTCCCTTTCTTTCCAGTTCAATAACATAGGGAATCAAAGGGATGAATGATGAATTAGGGATAAATGAATGTACCCCAATTTTCATCATTAAATTACCCTTTCTGATCTAGTTAGGGCTACATTGAACAAATAAACTATTCCATGTTGACAATATTTAAAATCACACAAGTAAAATAATAGGGAATCAATGGACTTTCCCCAGTATAGCATCATTGTTCGAGCATATGCCAATGTTCCCCATTATAGCAAGGAAAATCATTGTTTGAAGATATGGTTGTGTTCCCCATTATAGTAATGAAAGTGACAGCGAGATCCATAAAAAGCAGCACGAATCGAGATAATAGTACAATCAATTGAAAAGAATTCAACATAAAAGAAAAAAAAAATCAATCCTTATATTTTATTAGGGTGATTCGCTTCGATTCAAAGAACAAATCTCAATCCAATTAAAAAAATACAATTGAAACCCTAAATCCACAAATAAAGAAATCAAGCGTACCTATTTCCACAGAGCTCCGCCACTACATCAGTAGTGTCAGGCCACCACCTCAGCCGCCGCCGGTTCAACAAATTCGGTCCTCCAGGCCGGTACATGACCGAACAATTACTAGGCGACCCTCATTGACCGATTCGAGCAATTGAGGTTAAGATTTTGCAACTGCGGCGGCGGATTCTAGTGAAATATCGGACCGGCAATTGAAATCCGGTGACGATATTTGGATTCTTGGCCAAATTTGGTAATGTTGAGCTGTTGCTTTTATCAAATGAAGTTTCGAACCAATTGGGAATTCTTTTGTCGTTCATCGCACCATTATTGTTATTTTTCTATTAAAAGTAAAAAAAATAGGTACATGTAGAAAACAATCATAATTCATATACATATTAATTTGGCTAAATGAATATGAAATTCATGAACTGATAAAAAAAGTCTATTATCCATTCAATTTTTAAAAAGTCCTATTACGTCCTTGAATTTGGCCTTTTTGTCGCTTTGGTATCTTTGATACTTAATAACGAACATTTTCGAGTAATTAGAGAGTCAATATCCGCAATGAGAAAGAGAAATAAAAGATTTAAGAATTTAAATTCTTAAAAATTAAGTCAAATTAAAAATTTTAAGAAAATAAAATCATGAAAATTAAGGTCTTAAACACAATTTTACCGTTGTAATTTGTTAGTTTTTTTTTAATTATTTTAAACAAATAATCAAATTCACATATCTATCAATTTCCACGTTTAAAATTGTTTTGCCAAATCAGTATCGAGGATGTTGGAGTAACAAAAAAGCTAAATTCAAGGAAGTAATAGGACCTTTTAAAAGTTGAAGGAGATAATAGACTTTTTTATCAAGTTCAGGAAATCTCCTATACATTTAGCCTATTAATTTTTATCCATGTATTACTTTAAGATAAACCATTAAATATGAATTAAATAATTTATATTTAAAAGATGTCTCTTCACAAAACTAAAAGTATGTGTAAGTCGTGACATGTACATCTGAATGAGTTAAACTTTTATTGCGTTTAGTATTAAGTATTTTAACATTTCATATTCATTTAACTTTTTAATAAATATTTATTAAATATTGAATTAAATTAAAATTTATTAAAAATATTAAAATGAACTGAACTAAATAAAAATTTATTACATTGAGAGATATTAAATCGAACTAAATGGAAAATAAATTTTAATTAAAAATTTGAAAGTAAGGAGACCACAAACTTATATTATCAATTTTATAGAATTTTACATCATCATCATTATTTTCCATTTTTAGTGAAGAAAGCCATAAATTTTGGGGACTGCAGTATCCTATATGTTTAGAAAATCATGAAATGAGATTTGTCTCCCTTCCGTAATTGGTAAATAATAGAAGTTTGGTGGTGGCAGACCATTGTGTCTATTACTCCATGTAGAAAATCTGAGGTGAATACTTTTTTTTTATTGTGTTTTTTTCTGATTATATTAATTTGGCCTTCTTGTGGAGTAGTATATTACTTTTAATTTAATACAAAAGAGGTTTTCCTCGAAGATTGTTTCATATGCAAAGCAAGGAATCGGTTACATGATCCCTAATCAAGAAAATACTTTATGACATATGTCGAATGTTCTATTAAAAAGTGACTCACATCTACCGTTGTTTGCGGGTTCGGTTGGGTTGGGTTGGGTTGCGGCCGGGTTTGGTAAGTTTTAATATGATAAAGTTGATTCCAACCCTGACCGAATCCATTTGAAATTTTATTGAATTTAGGTTAGGCTGGGTTCGGGTTGGGTTAGGTTGACTTTCGGATCGAGTAAATAAAATATGTAATAATAATAATATAATCTCATGTTAACATTATTTTTAAAACTTCACGATACAACAACATATTTTATATAAATATATTGAAATTCAACACTACGACGTTAACTTTACGAATAAATATGTGACAAACCTTCTTTTATGAGTAAGA
>CAOJBJ010888289.1:0-10271 GCA_948291685.1 Euphorbia celastroides
CCATTCTTTGTTGTCTCCTCCTTCTCCTTGCTGCTCCACTAAGTCTACAGCAAGTTCTCTCGATCTCTAGATCTAGTGGAATCTGTGGCAATCCCGCTCTTCGCATACAACAAAGACTGCAGAAATCTAAGAAGATCAACACACTTAAAACAAACAGATTAAAACTACCAAATTGCACATAAAAATAAACAACTCAGTGTGTTCCTCCCCAACAACGGCATCAAAACTTGTTGATGCTCGATCGTGACCACTAGCAAGGGCACTAGGCCGCTCTATAATACAGACGATGAGTCCTCGTTTCGTATTCCACAAGGAGCAAGCTTGTGAGTTATTAATCCTATAGGCAATCTAGTAGAGTGAATTCAATAAAAGTTGATTGGTGGTGAATGATTGAAACTGTAAATAAAAGATTGCGGCAGACTAAAACTAAGACAGACACAACAAAGACAAGGTTGCTACAAAGACAAATATATAACTAAAGACAAGCCCAGCCAGCAGTCTTAACGAGAACTAGTGACATTATGTTTATTTAAGCCAACGTATTAAGCATCAAGGTTCAAGGTCTCTTGCACGAAATTATCTATGCATGGTTCGATCACCTCTACATAGACCTATAAAGCTTTCACCTCGGGAGTTATCCACTTACAGATTAGGCCTTAAGCATTACAAATAAGCAAGCATTCAAGGATGCCTAGACAGGTTGCTTCCCCCACCTATTCATCTATGAAACCCTTGACACAAAACATAAAGAATGAGAGCTATCCACTTACAACCTTATGCCTATGAGATTGCTGCAAGATCCATGGTCACACTTCTCCATTAGGTCCTTCATGCTTCCCATTGAATATGAGTTTGGCCGAACCCATAAAACAGTTATTACATATAGCAATCTACCTTCAATAGATTTGTTAGCTTAGATAAATATTACACCACTAGCCAAACCCCGCCAGGTTGCTGGCGAAGCTTGCTGGGAGACTACTCACTACGCATAATGTAAACAGGCGCGACAATCTTAAAAGAAAACATACTTATATTAAAAACGAACAAGTATAGAGACTAGACTAAGAAAAGACATGCTTTACAAAGCAAAAGTAGCTCATATATATAGAGCTAGTGATTGTTCAAAAGATCAAAGGCCATTGACCGAAATAAATAAAAGAAAAGTAAAGATGCAAGTTGAGCCAATTGCAAGAGACTTGACTACTAAGTTTTGGACGTGTCTCCCCTCTACTCGGCCTCTCCTTGCTTGTTTCAGTCCTCCTTCAGCTCCCTCAGCTGCTTCCCCTTTCATTGGACCTCCACATTGGCGCAATCAGCTGCTGCCACGTCATCCAGGTTGCTGCAGGCCCATTTCCACTTCAATTCTGCCAAAACGCAGCAGTCTTTTCTATTTTACAGCAATCTGCAATAAAATGCAAATAAAGTGAGGAAATGGCACCCGATATATTTATTTAGCCAAATTTCATGTATAAATAAGCCATAATTTATAGGTACATTTTCCATTTATCAATTTCACGCGCTGAAATCTTAACTATAATCTTAACAGTTTTAGCATTTTTTTATTATACAGATGGTTTTGTCATATATGACTTGTATATCTTGTGCATTATATAAAAATTGAACAACACCATATCAGATCAAATCAGCAATTGGATACACAATTTTTCTTTTATGCAATACAGTAATGTTCCTAATACAAATTTTCTTACACAAACGTGCTTATACCCCAAAATGATACGAACTCAAAGTTTAGTCAATTATACAATAGTCCAAATAAGATACAAATATTTTCATATATATTTTCATATATATATTATGAATTCTTCCTCACTTTCACCTTCCATGAATTGTTAGCGTTAATTTCTCCTTACTTTTACATTTTTTTAAAAAAAAAATTTGTAGTCATATTTTACATTTATCTCATATATCATTTATGTTTTTTACATGCGACTTTGATTTTTTTATTTGTCTCATTTATAAATTTAAAACGTCACTTATTGTAATATGTTTTTTCAAAAAATTTCAAAACTTAATAATACTAGTATAATGTGATTATTTATTGCTTTCATAAATAAATGCATGGTGAGTAATTTTGATTTTTAACACCTTGTATAAACTTGGCATAGTGTTGGTATAATGTTATTTTGTTTAATTTCTTTCATAGAACAGATTCTTGTGGTTGATTTTGGTTTTTCGCACTGAAATGTTGTTATAATTTTTTACTTATTTTAATTTCTTTCATAAAATAAATGCTTCGGTTTTGGTTTTCCAAACCTCACATAAATATGATAGTATAATGCTAGTATAATACTAGTTTTTGCTTGATTTCTTTCACAAAATAAGTGCTTATAGTTTTGGTTTTTCAAACTTATTATAAACCTAATAGGCTATATATATCATTGAGCCCCTAACGTTTATCCGAAAAACCATTTAAGCTCCTAACGTTTTAAAGTGTCCGTTTAAGCCCCTAACATTTCTAAAAGCGCTCCATTTAAGTCTCTCAAATACACATACTCACTCTCACCCAAGAGAGTGGGTTACACTCGTCGCCATGTCAGCGTCGTCGCCGGAAAATTACCGCCACGTCAGCAACCGTCGCCGGGAAAGTCCCGCCGGAAGTCATCCGTCACCGGAAAAATGATGTCGGAATTTTTCCGTCACTGAAAAAGTGTCGTCGAAAGTCCTTCGTCGTAAAAGTATCTTCGGAAGTTTGCCAACGCCGGAAAGTCAGTCACTCTCCCATCAAAGTCAAAGTTGCCACGTCAGCTGCCACATAGGATTCAGGGGCTTAAATGGACTTTGTTTGATTTCTTTGATAAAATAGACGCTGATGGTTGGTTTTGTTTCTTGACATGTGTAATGTTGGTATAACCTGGTTAGTTTTGGCCCTAGATACTTAGTATATACCAGGTATATATATTGGCGTGTGTTTTTTTATTTCTTTCATAAAATAGATGCTTGCGGTTGGTTTTGGTTATTCACACTTGATATTTACCAGTATAATGCGAGTATAATGTGATTTTTATTGGATTTTATTCATAAAATAAATATTTATATAGTTGGTTTTAGTTCTTTACACTTAATATAATTTTGGTATAATATAGTTTTTGTTTGATTTATTTCACAATTTTGGATCTTCACACCTTATGTAACTTGATATAATATCTAGTAGGGAATTCAGTTATCATGATATAATGTCGAAGATAAAAATGAGATGAACAAATATATTCAATAATTCAATAGTTTACAAAATAATGCAAGATAAAGTAAAAAATTTTAAAAAAATGGAAAAATTGTTGATGATGATTGAGTTTAGACGTAGACTACGTAATCTATATTTATATATTAATAAAAACAATCAAGTCTTCAATTTCTTTTTTGTTCTTATATATTTTAAATTTATTTTTTAAAATTTTATATTTCTATTTTTTTATTTATGTAATTTTATTTATGATAATCCTAATTAATTTTTTTTTTTAATTTTATGAAAATACTCAGTCCTCCAGATAATATATATTTTTATATAATAGCTAAGGTGGACTCAAACAACCTACCTATGCATTGTATTGGAACTAAACTAGTTTACATTAAAAGATGGTAGACTTGGTAGTGTACTATATCCTCTGACTCGCTTCTTAAGTTGGACATGCTCGGATTAAAGAAATTTTCGGGGTTAAAAAATAGTATATACAAATTTGGGGGTGGTTTTAAGAATAATTCCGGGCCTAACCACCTTTTTAGGCCCTGTGCTATACACGATTTATCTTTTTGGTCCCTCTGCTATACACGTTGTTCATTTGGTCCCCGTGCTATCAATCTCATTACCTAGTTGGTTCCTCTACTATACACAATACCCATTTAGTTCTCGTGGTATCAATCTTATACTCTAATTGATCTTTTTTTTCCGATAGACTGGTAACTCATGTGTCATGTAAGGTCTATTTGGTAAAAATTGATTACATGACACCTCAATTTATAATTAAAAAATTCAAAGAACTAAATTGTCAATTGTTTTTAGTCTCTTAAGTGTAAAGTAGATGGGCCAATTAGGTAATGAGATTGATATCACGATGACTAAATGGATAATATGTATAGCAGAGGGACCAATTGGACAATGAGATTGATAGCATGGGGACCAAATAAACAATGTGTATAACAGAAGGATCAAAAGGATAAACCATGTATAGCACATGCTCCAAAAAAAGTGGCTAAGCCATAATTCCGGTCTTAGGATAGGTTTTTACCATTACGGACAAAATAATGGTCCCCAAAAAGGCAAAAAGGGAAATGATGTCCGCTAATTCAAAAAGCGGACAAGACTTCAGCTCCAACAGCAGAAAATGAAATGGGCAACAATCAAAACAGAGAATTCAACTACTATTCTGGCAATGAACAACAAAAATTAAAATGGGGAGAATCCAAAAAATTCAACTCAAATTCTGAGAACCAACAACAGAAAAGTGAGATCATCAGCTAAAATTATGGACACCAACAACCAGAAGATCAAAAGGGAAGGAATTAAAAAAGCAAGAAGAGAGCTCAATTTCTGAAACTCAAACAGCAAAAATCAAAACCAAAAATAGACAATCAGCAGCAAAAATAACAGTAGAAGAGAAACCGATAAAACCAATACTTTTGCTCAAGATCTGACAACCAACAACAATGAAAATGAAATGGGAAGAATCAAAACCAAAATTCAACTCAAATTCAGAGAATCAACCACAAAAATCATAATGGGTAAACAATGGTGACGTGAATCAATCCCTAAGAAATTGAATTTCTGGAAAAGAGCATGGCAGGTTTCGCTGGGATTGCTAATCCAGGTTTCGATGTTTGAACTGAAAAGAACTGGACCAACTTTTTTGCTTTGGCCTGCTGATACTTTATCATGGCCGATTTTGTGTTGGGTATCGTAGATAATGTAAAATAAAATTTGGGGCGATGGAGAGCTGCTGCTGGAATAATTCTTCACTAAACTCGGTGGAAGGGTTGTGATTTTGAGGGAGAGATGCTCGGTTGCCATGTTTACAGAATTGGGAGAGGAGATGTATGATTGAATGCTTAGAAGGAACAATTAATATATAGAGAATACTAGGGTTTCCGAATGCTGAGAGGAAGCTGAAATATTGACTATCTTGGAAATTCTAGAATTTCCAAATTACTAATTAAGATTGAGGAATAAAAACCGACTAATGTTGTTATATATATACAATATTAATTTCCTAGTACTGAGAGTGTTGGGATTTGTATTTGTTTTATAATAATTGATTAATTAATTGAGTTCTGGTAGTACAAGGATTATGGATTTGAATTCTTTGTAGTAACTGCAACGTGCAGCAAAAGAAATAAAGACATAAATATTAAATTTAATTTTTTTATTCAATGAAGGATCAACAAATCTTTATCCATTTATTTTAAAATTAATTTTGCAACTGTACAGAATTCAAATCCAAGGAGGATTATATATTGGGAATATTGACGGAATTAGTAAACGCATCAGTAATGATTATTGCCGGAATAGACAACTCTAGTTAGGGTGCGGGGGAAAACACATGGTCAAGTAACGTACGTAGATCAAATTAGTCAAACTATGAGTATGTAGCGTTATGGAGTCAAAGGTTTACCGAATTATTTTCCTTTAAAAAGCAATTTCAGTTTAACCGGTATGTTTCTCCAACAAGCCATGATCGTTGATGCACTTTCTAATGTACAAATGAAGTTAATAGAGAATCCGAATGAAGAAAGAAATATATACATAACATCCTGTCCAAAAGAAAGACCGCCTTGAAGTTCGAGGACCTTTAGTACCCTACCTTGCCCCCAAACCAGACTTGCCTCTTTTAGTGAAGGAAAGCCAAATACACCAAGCTCTAATATTATTAAAGAAAGCCATAATTAATACATCAGTAACCCTATCAAGTTGACCCAATTAATCGGATTCCCTTATAAACTTTAAAAAATTCCAAATTAAAGTGCACCACTTTACCTACAATTTCCCATTTCACCAGTCACTGTTATATATAATATGTACTACATGCGCCTTAAATTTGTGGGTTCGAAATTTCAAACCAATGAAATCTTGACAAGTGTCTTTAAAAGTTCTTAAAAAAATAAAATTCTAAGATCTTATCATCAAACAAAAATTCTAAGATTTGGCTTGCCCACCCTACAAGAACCAAATTTTGTAGAATCTAAATTTCAAATGTCTCATTTGAAATGCATTGCTTCCCTCCTCTGAGATTCGAGGTTTCAATTTCCAGCAACCGCCACCATCATTTAGACGTCCCGCCGTTAACTCGTGTTCTTTCGCTCTCCTTCGCTGAAGCCGAATCGAGGATGTCTTTGAGATATATGATTCGTTTTTTGAAGATTAAATGGGATTTGATTTGTAACTTGTAAGCTTGAGGTTGTGTTCCAGTCATATTTTTCCAAAGCCAATAAATATCTCCATTTATTAGCTGGCTGCAAAATGCCATTGACCTGAGGTGCTTTAATCTCCACAGCTTAATTAAACACATGGGTTTGCTTCAATATCCTCGAGGGCGGCATGCATGAGAGGTGGCTGCTGTCAAGATTCAGTCTATTGCTATATTCGGTGAGTTTACTGAAACTCATTCATTGGTTTTTTCTTTATCTTTTGGTTGATGGGTTTTGATTTGATTGTTCATATTGGTTGAATTGATGATTTTTGTTGGTGAAATTTGATTGAATTTGTTCATATTTTAGTTTGATTTGAATTTGGATTCTCAACATGTCATGATATGTGGACGATGGGTTGGATGTTTTTTTCCTAAATTTAATGGGTACACTCTCAAAGTTTAGGGAAATTATCGGATGGTTCAGGTCCAAAATTGAATTTTGGACCCATCCTAATAAATTTTTTTTGTGAAATGACAGTTTAGTAATTGAAAGAGAAGTTAGGATTAATTAAAAAAGAAACTGAACTGAAAAACAAGGATGGGTCCAAAATTCAATTTTGGACCTGGACTACCTATAATTTCCCGTAAGTTTGGCTAGTTATTTGGAATTTTCAAATGTTCACAAAGTAATCCGACTCATTGGGCCAACTTGATAGAACATAGCTTGGAGATAATAACGATCATATAATAGAACATAGAGAGAATATGAGAAAGATAACTCTTGTTGTATTAATATGATGATATATCTTCAATACAAAGAAATGAAGGTATATATATAGTAGTAGGAAACGTAATTATAAAGAGAAAGTACATAAGAGGTGGCTTTCATTTAAAGGAAGTTTTAATGTTGGCTTGACAAGTGTCCATGAGTCATAGGTGGAGGTGTCAATAGTTTTGACATGTGTCCATGACTCATTGAGGTGGAAATCAATTTCTCAACACTTCCCCTTTGATGTCCACCATTGCGAATAGGGCACTGTCTCGTTAAAACCTTACAAAAAAAATCCTGTGGGATAAAAACTTTGGTTAAGGGAAAAAGAGTACAGTGTTTACTTTCCCTGTTCGCAACATAATTGATGATCTTTCAAACGACGCATTCCGATAGCACGAACCAGCTTCTTGAAAGTTGTTGAAGGTAAAGCCTTTGTGAATAAATCCGTTGAATTATTGCAAGAGCGAATTTGTTGAATATTGATTTCACCATTCTTCTGAAGATCATGAGTGAAGAAAAACTTCGGTGAACTGTGCTTTATTCGATCATATTTAATATAAACTTCCTTCAGTTGAGCAAAACAAGCTGCATTGTCTTCATATATCGTCGTAGGGATGACTTTGTTCGAATTCCATACGCATCTTGAATATGTCTGGTTAACGATCTTAACCATACACATTCTCGGCCACCTTCATGAATTGTTATCAACTCTGCATGATTTGAGGAAATACCTATAATAGTTTGCTTAATAGATCGCCATGATATAGCAATTCCTCCACATGTGAATAGATAGCCTGTTTGAGATCTTAGTTTGTGTGGATCAAATAAATAACCTGCATCTACATAACCACTCAATTCGAGATTAGAATCATATGAACAAAATAAATTCAAATCAGTGGTTCCTCATAGATAGCGCAAATATTATTTCAATGTCTTCTTGTAGGTGCACAACTATATCTTAATAATAAATTTATAGCAAATACGATATCATGCCTTGTATCGTTCACAAGATACATCAATGTAGCAATTGTGCTAAGATATGGTACTTCAGGACCAAGTATCTCTTCATCATTATCTCGAGGACAGGAGATATCATTCGTCACTTCAAGTGATTTTACAACCATTTGACTACTTAATGGATGTGCTTTGTCCATATTAAATCGCTTCAAGACCTTTTTCAATTGATGCACCAAAATACCTTTCTCGAGGTGATCAATTTGTAAATTTATACAAAATTTTGTTTTACCAAGATCTTTCATCTCAAATTCTTTTTAAAGCATTACCTGCTTTTGGAATCTCTTCAGGAGTTCCGATGATATTCAAATCATCAACGTAACTTGAGATGATGGTAAAATTACATCCAGATTTATTTATAAACACGCGTGGGCAAATTTGGTTATTTGAATAACTTTCTTTTAATAGATATTCACTAAGATGATTATATCACATGCGTCCAGATTGTTTTAATCCATACAAGGATCTTTGCGACTTTGTAGAATAAAGTTCTTGTTTGGTGCATTTTTCTGGTGTTTTAGTCCTTCAGGGACTTTCATGCATATATCATTATCGAGCGAACCATAAAGGTAAGCTGTAACAACATCCATTAGGAATATTTACAGGTTTTCTTGCACTCTAAAATTGAGGAGATATCTAAATATTATCGCATCCACTACAGGGGAATACGTTTCCTCATAATTAATCTCATGCTTTTGGAAGAAACCTTGAGCAACAAGTCTCGATTTATATTTTACTACCCCATTTTTCTCATTCTCTTTCACAGAAACTCATTTGTAAACCACAGGTTTTATACCTTATGGAGTTGAAACTACAGGTCCAAACACATTGCATTTTTCAAGAGAATATAATTATGCTTGAATAGCATTTCTCAACTTTTTTGAAATCACTTCTAGTGAGACATTATTATAGAGACTGCGGTTCGTGATCAATATTTTCATTTACAATAATTATATGCAAAAATATTATAAACGACCCATTTTGTCCCTTTCCACCTTCTCTTGATACTGATATAATTTATCTGAATTTCTTCATTTCGACAATTTCTAGTGTTGATTTGCACTTCAGGGGCATTTACCTTTTCAGAAAACATGTTAATATTAATGTCTTTATTGCCAATGAGAGTTGCTTTCATTTTTCTAGGATTTTTATCCTTCGATCCAACAGATAGACGCATTCACTACAGGTATATGCGACTTTGTCACTTGTTTAGGATCAGTCAATGCATCAAGCAACTGGTTGGCTAATCTTTGAAGACAAATTATCTTTTGAACTTCAAGTTCACAATTCTTTGACACGTGATCCATATGTGAAAGAGAGGAAGTATATATGTGTCTTTTCCAAAATTAATTCATTATTTTCTTCCCCTTAATTTTTGGAAAATTATCTCCATCATAATGACAATCTGCAAAGCGTGCAGTAAACATGTCACCTATTAAAAGCTCAAGATATTTGATTATTGAAGGAGATTCATATCCAACTTAAATTCTCAATCTCCTTTTAGGGCCCATTTTAGTCCTTTATGGTGGAGCAATAGGCACATAAACTACGCAACCAAAAACTCTCAGATGAGAAATATTGGGCTCATGACCAAAAACTATTTGAAATGGGGAATAATCATGATAGTTTATTGGTCTTAATCGTATAACAGCTGCTGTATGAAAAATTGCATATCCCCATACTGATGTTAGGAGATTTGTTCGCATGATAAGTGCTCTTGTGATTAACTGCAACCGCTAAATAAATGATTCTGCTAGACCATTTTGAGTATAAACATAAGCTACAGGATGTTCAACTTTGATCCCCAATTGACATACAAAAGTCATTAAAACTTTGGGATGTAAATTCTGCAGCATAGTCAAGATATATAGTCTTAATTGGATAATCAGGAAATTGTGCTCGTAATCTTATGATTTGAGCAAATAATCTCGCAAATGTCATGTTGTGTGATGATAATAAGCATACATGTGACCATTTAGTTGATGCATCGTCAATACCATGAAATATCTACATGGTTCGCACAGTGGATGGATCGATCCACATATTGTATGCGTTCCAAAACTGCTACAGATTCAATATTAGCCTTACTTATGAAGGTTTAATAGTCAATTTTCCTTGCGAACAAG